>OX463784.1:3410384-3500384 GCA_949825025.1 Siphlonurus alternatus | reverse complement strand
TATCCATTTCTGCAATAAAAAAATTAAGGTCGATACTCCATTAAAGATGACGAAGATACTTGAAAAGATTAGCTCACATTTTTTTAACTGGCACATTATTAACTTCATTATATAACAAGCTGTTGGATCGAAGTCAAGTCGTATCATGGTCTGGATGGGTGGGCGCGTGTCTGTACAATATCATTACTTGTTAGCGAGGAGCGAGAAAACATCACCCCGGGTGTTTGTACTCATTTAACTTGACTGTTCGTTGTGTCTAAAGGCGAATTTACGTGAGCGACAAAAGCGATGCGACGCAATTTTGTCTCTGTTAAATCCTATGTCCAAAGTGAATACTGAAGTCAGGCTAGCGTGGTTAGTACTTAAATGAGTGACAGTTTCAAGTAAAAATTACGTTGCTCCCTCCCTGGAGTAAATTTATCTCGCTTTCCACCCAGTGCAGTGATGCACATGTGTGTGGTTCCCCAGGCTTTGGACATCACTTTAGTCCATTGATAAAAAGTAGAAGTGTCCATCCTGACTGAGGTTTTCCACGGTTCCCTCAGTCTCACCTCAGCAAATGCTGGGACTCATAACAGGCCGTGGCCACCATCCGTTCTCTACCTCATCCCTATCCATTACCTCGCCGTGAGCTGTAAGCTCTTATTTATAGGGTTGTATCCTTGGGGTTAAAATAAATAAATCGCTGGGTACGTCGTTGCTGCAGTATTAAAATGGCTCATTGAATTTTGATGTTTTATATTGCTTTCAATAGATATTAATACATCAAGTGCGCATTTTTCGCTCCGCAGCTAAAAATGTAAATCTTCCTTTACAAGAACGATTTCCAGCCGGCGACGCGACTTGAATAATGCGCACTTGATGTAACATTCTGTAACGTATTTGGCGATGTTAAAATAAAGAGCATCGTAATATTCGTAATTAATGCGATTACCGGCGAATTCGCTCGCCGCATAGGATTTCACGCAGTACATACGTCAAAATCACGTTGCATCACCGTTGTCGCTCTTGAAAACCCACCTTTAAGGTGCATTTCCATGGAGCGATGTCACGTGAGGCTTGGCGGGGTGAGAAAAGCGCACTTGCAGTGAAACCGTATGGTGGCCATATTGGCGAGGAAAAATCTCGGAGTGATGAAATCGATGCAGGAAAGCGATTTTTATACTCGCCAATATGGCTGCCATACGATTTTACTGCAAGTGCGCTCTTCTCGCCCCACCAAGCCTCGCGCGACATCGCTCCATGGGAAAGTATCTTTAATCTATCTTAGCGAGTCGCGCAGGGCAAGCAAAGCAAGTCTCTGCTCCATCCCTAGTTAAAAAATTAAGTCTTAAACTCATTTTTTAAGGTGAATTCACATGGCGATTTTTATCATGCGGTGCGAAGCGAATAATACGCACTTGTTGTTACATCCATTGGCGGCCATATTTGGCGATTAAAAAAAAAAGAATACTGTAGTAATTAAATGCTATATTCACTGCCGCAATGACGAATTCGCTTGCCTCATGGATAGGATTTCACATGCAACTTGCGTAACAAAATCGCATCGCCGTTGTCGCCATCTGAATCTGCCTTTAAGCGTCCAAACCTAATTTTTTTACCTCTAAAACCTAAAACAAAAACCTAAAACAAAAACCTAAAACACATATTTTTTCTTTTTGCTCAAAATGAGGATGAAATGAAAACAATATTTATAATATATTACGCTCAAGAAGAGGAAAAAAGACGTAATCTCGTCTTTACTTTCTTTTTTCTTCTAAAATGGTGCAAAATAGGAAGGAATTAAGGGGAATTTCCATGGAGCGTGGAAAGCGAGAGGCTTGCCCGCGGCTAGAAAGGCGCACTTGCTTCAATGTCATATGGCGGCCATGTTGGCGTGGAAAAAACGCTTTCCCGCGGCGATTAAATCGCGCCGCGATTTTTCCACGACAACATGGCCGCCATATGACATTGAAGCAAGTGCGCTGTTCTCGCCGCGCCAAGCCTCGCTTACCACGCTCCATGGAAATGCCCCTTTAAGGTGCATTTTCATGGAGCGGGGAAAGCGAGAAAATATCGTACCATGGCACAACCAATCAAAAGCTCGGGATTTTCTTCACCTTGCGAGGAGCGATTTTATCGCCAACATGGCCGCCATACGAGATTGAAGCAAGTGCGCTTTTCTCGCCCCGCTCAACATCGCTCCATGGAAATGTACCGTTACGGTGGATTTTCATGTACGACAAAAGCGATGCGGCGCGATTTGACGTAAAAGCTGCGAAATCCTATGCGGCGGCGAATTCGCCGGTAATCGCGTTAATTACGATGCTCTTTTTCTTTTATAATAATCGCCCAATATGGCCGCCAATGGTTGTTACAGCAAGTGCGCTTTATTCGAGTCGCAGGATGGAAATCGCCCATGAAAATCCACCTGAAAGGTGCATTTCCATGGAGCGATGTCGAGCGGGGCTTGGCGCGGCGAGAAAAGCGCATTTGCTTCAATCTCGTATAGCAGCCATGTTGGCGATAAAATCGCTCCTCGCAAGGCGAGGAAATCCCGAGCCTCTGATTGGCTGCGGCACGCGATTTTTGCGCTTTCCCCGCTCCATGGAAATGCACTTTTAGATGATGAGGAGAGAGTTTATTAGCGACCGGGAAAACGGGGAAGAAAAGATGATTTTTTTTCAAAGCAAAGGGAGGGAATATAATGTTTTTTGTCATTATACAGCAAGGGTTACAAAAAAAAAAAAAAAAATGGGTTTCTCTAAACTTGGACACAGTTGTAATATCTCTTATTATTTTTTATATCACAACACAATAAACTGCTGTCTTGAAACAATATAAATATATAATTATTACATTATAATCTAGCTCTCAAAAAATTTATAGCGATACAATGCCAACATCGCAAGCCATGACAATCATTTCACTGGCGTCTCATAAAGTGGACCAACTTGAATTAAAGATGTAACAAACTTTCTCAGTTCTTCCATCTAGAAAAGACCGAAGCTCAAAGACTTAAAAACAGAAACAATTCTAATCGGTTTAAACTTGTAAATATTTCAAATGTTGCAGATTTTAACAAGTAACTTTGCACTTGAAGTTTAACATGGTTTTAAGTGGAAAGTTTGGCGCAGTGACCGGGTCTCATCAGATCACCAAAGTCAAGCAACTACCGGGTAGTAGTTGGATGGGTGATCATTTTCAACAAAAAACACTTTTCCTTCCAGGGGTAAATCGTTGCGCTTTTCCACCATGTGGTTCTCCTCGCATTAAACCATTGCACTTTCGGTTCATTGCATGACAAAAGCTGTAGCGCTCATTTTAGGTGAGGTTTCCACGTTTCCCTCAGTCGCAGGCAAATGCCGGGATGGATTGCAAGACCGTAGCAGTCTCCGTTCTGAAAGAGCACGTGAAACGCTCAAGTTAGGGTTTCGGAAGCTTTCGGGGTAAAAAAAAAAAAAAAAAAAATGTAGCGATGCTGCGCTGCGATGCACGTGAGTTGAAAAAGTTGCCTAACTTCCAGGCGCCTTCTGTCGGGGAAGTGTTTGATGTTTGATGACAGTTCGAGTTGAGACAAGTTGTTGAAGAAATTAAAATCAATGTCCTCTTTACCTGCAATTGTAAGGTAGTTACAATGTTAAATTATACATAGTTAGGAGTTATATATACCTAATGTAAGTAGCAGTGCTGAAGTGGGTTAAAATGCATTGCAATGGAGTATCGACCTCATTTTTTTTATTGCAGAAATGGATAGAGCGTGCAAAGTTTGCTACGCTGATTATTTTTCAGATTTTTTAGAGCCCGGGAACTATTTTTAAAATAATTATTGAAAGTATTTGTTGTGGCGTCTATCATCCTTAAGAAAAGGATAGGACTTGTCGCCTCGTGACGTCACAAAAAGGATTTTCAATATAATTTTTTAAAAAATACTTCCATGTTTGTAAAAAATCTGAAAAAAATCAGGGTAACATAACTTTGCACCCTTTATATCCATTTCTGCAATATAAAAAATGAGATCGAGACTTTTATTAGACAAACGTCCTATTATATATATCATACAGGGAGTTGGCACATAAGACTTTATAGCTAAATCAGACAAAAATATAATTATACTAAACTATAATTAATAAATAAAAAAAAAAACATTTAATTTTTAAATTTTTGAATTACCATTTATATATACTCTTATTTCTACATACAATTTCATACAACGAAGTAAAAATTAATTTCGAAACATGACATTATATATATAAATATTATGATTTATCAATTAACAATGTTGATTATATATATA
This sequence comes from Siphlonurus alternatus, assembly GCA_949825025.1. Classification (NCBI taxonomy): domain Eukaryota; kingdom Metazoa; phylum Arthropoda; class Insecta; order Ephemeroptera; family Siphlonuridae; genus Siphlonurus; species Siphlonurus alternatus. The sequence continues at coordinate 3,496,108 of OX463784.1, read as the reverse complement.
TAAATATTTATAAAGATTATATATATATATATATATAATATATATATATAATCTAATATTTAATATATATATTAAAGATTATCGAAATGAAAGATTTATCACGTAAATTAGTGCTATGGTATACTGCTTTGTAATGATTTTGTAACGATTCTTGACTTCCTTTCAGTTTAAAAATTTTATATAATTTTGAATTAGGGATATATGTATTTGGATAATTTGTATTTTATTAAATTGGCTTGAGTTTGTATACTATGTTAATTTTAGGGTGATAATATAATTTATATTATATATTATATTTGTATCGAATTTGATCCTTTTCATGTATTGTTCATAAAGTTATGTAATTTTTGGTTAATGGAATGACTTATAAATTCATACATCTCATGTATTCACAACTTGTTGTTTTGAATATATTTATGCTACGAATTTGCTTTGTCATGATTGGTTCTTGCATCTGTACAATAAGCATTCAAATTTTAATTATTTACATAAATAGCATGAAATTCACGATATATGGTATCTTATATGATCTGTAGTGGCAGGATTTACAAACTATTTTGTGATCTGTGATATGTATTTTATACTTTGTTGTGCATAGTGATACAAGTTGTTATTTATGTATAATTATGGACGATCGACGTTATGTCTTGAGTTTAATATTATTGACTTGCTTATATTGTATAATCAATCGAAAAGCAATAAAGATTATGAATGAATTATATATATATATATATATATATATATATATATATATATATATATTTTTACAAGGATACACCCCTAAGAGATTAAGGGTAATGGGTAGGGATAAGGTAGGGAACGGATAGTGACAACGGCCTGTTACGCGTCCCAGCATTCGCTGAGGTGAGACTGAGGGAACCGTTGAAACCTCAGTTAAGACGGACATGTCTATTTTTTATCAATGGACCAAAGTGATGTCCAAAACCTGAGGAACCACACACAAGTACACACAAGTACATCACTGCACTGAGTAGAAAGCGAGATGAATTTACTCCAGGGTGGGAGCAATTTTATTTTTTACTTGAAACGGTCACCCATCCAGGTACTAACCACGCTCGACGTAGCTTGACTTCGGTGATCTGGTCAATGAACTGCACCACACTCGACCTTGAACTTCCTTTGTTGTTTTTTTCTCCACTTATCGAGAAATAATAATAAAACATCAATATAAAATCTAAAAATAACATACATTTGAGCTGTTGTATGAAAAATCTATAAATAGCAAAGCTGCATAATTGTCACGGTCTATTCAATTATGCTTTGTACAAAAAATGTTGAGTTCGATTTCCATTGTTGTCGATGTGGGTCACCAGATATTGATTGTTACCTCTCAGACTCTACAAAAACATTTCACCATTATTTCAGACTACGATAAAATTTTCCTCGCTTAGAGATCGATATAAGTTTCTAGAATTTATTGTATATTTTGATAGAGGACTTCGAATTTTGTATTGTCAATTAATCTTAATTAATGGGAGACCCATTAGAGGTCAAGAGGGAGCTGTTTTACATATTCCCCCTAAAGTAAGAATAAATTTATACAAAAATGACTTTGTTTGTAGATCTGTTTTAGATCAGCTCCCTCCAAATGTTAAATTAGCTACTGGTAATGAGTTTGCTAATGCTGTGAAAAAATACTATATATATCTATTTAGTAATTATTTGTTATTATGTAATAACTTTAACTTAACCTTATTGGTTTAATAATGTGTAGTAATTGTTAGGATAACTACCACTTATGTAATATAGTGTTTTTACGCTTTGTACGTTATCCTCACCCAGTTTTAACCTTTGTTTTGTCTAAATGTATTTGGGTGAAATAAATAAATAAAATAAATATGTTTTAACACCTTCAAAATCGTGATACAAGAAACACTGTGACGTCATAGTCATGCAAATATTCAACACGCAAGCACAGGAAAATGTTGCATGACTATGACGTCACAACGTCTTTCCCTTTGATTTTAATGATGTTAGAGATTTAAAAAAAATGTTAAAATAATTAGCTCAAAGTCCTGTATCCAAATATGCTATTCAAATTTCATGACGGTTCTACTATATATTATTTATAAAATTTAATCGCTTATATTTTGAGTAAATTTAAGGAGGTACATATTTTTCTAACAGTAGCTCCATTTCCATCCATAATAAGGCTCATGATGCTAAACATCGACCTCAATAACTGGGTTCAGATCCACTTAAAAAAAATTTGTATTGATGGCGTGTGGATGTTTAAATACCCTGCAAGTCTCTTAACAATGATGAGGTCAGTTCCGACATCCGAGTAAACATTGATTGCTTTTTATTTATTTTTATTTGATTTATGGATTTATGGATTGATTGATTGATTGATTGATTGATTGATTGATTGATTGATTGATTGATTGATTGATTGATTGATTGATTGATTGATTGATTGATTGATTGACACAAACCATACAACAGTCATGCTCTTAAAATGAATGATTTTTAGTTGACAAATTTGCTGGATACCTGATTTGATATAATATAGTGTATAGCGCCAAGAGGCAAAGAGATTCAATTTTGAAACTTTGGGGAATGTAAGAATAGCATACAATACATCATCCTAAAATCATACGTCTAGGAACACACCTACATTTGAGAGAACCCCCACAAACAGAGCAAGAGGAACGTTCATAGCGCTGTCCTGACCGATGTGTATAATACATCCCTCGCTTTGAAAGATTTCTCTCGTCAATATAGGTGGCAAAAGTATAAAAAGAGATGCTTTTGCCGAATATTGGCAAAGAAATTTTCCATGGAGACAAGTGTTCATTATTTTTTTAGCATGATATTGGCAAATTTGAGGCACTTTTTGCTTGGCGTGTATATTCACACTTGGTACTTTTGGGATGAACTTAATCATACGTATATTATTTTTAACTGAATTTCAGTATAATTTAATTCTTAACCCCTGATTTAGCTATCTTGGTTTTCCAGGTGTTTTCATGCACTGACAAAATTAATGCACTGAAAATTAATAAAGAAAAAAATATAGTCCCTCCAATGTTGAAATAAATTTCATATTTTCTTCGCTATTAAACTCTCCTCTCGTCTTTTCTCCTTTTTTTTTTTTTTTTTTTTTTTTTTTGCACCATTTTAGAGGAAAAAAAAAGAGGTGAAAAAGACGAGATTACAAATTTTTTCCTCCTTCTTGAACATACAATGTTAGAAATATTGGGGGGCATTCACAAAGCACTTTAACCCCCAATTTAGCCCCAATTTTTAACCCTGGTGCTAAACATGGTGCTAAGCCATGAGCTTAACATGGTTAGCCCCTGGTTTAGTACCATGTTTAGCACCAGGGTTAAAAATTGGGGCTAAAGTAGGGGCTAAAGTGCTTTGTGAATGTCCCCCATTGTCTTCATTTCATCCTCACTTTGAGCGAAGAGGAAATAAGATGTGTTTTAGATGTAAAAAGATTATTATAGTTTTAGACGTGTAAGGGATGAGTTGAACACGCAATTTTATAACTATAGGGACACCTGAAAATCATTTAAGACATTAAAATTTCCTCAATATAAGAAAAAAATCTTAAGTATCATAAATACACTGACATTTTCGAGACGAGCCACAATTCCACTGTGAAATAATACTCAAAAAATCTGTAAAAATGCAATACTTATATAGTGAGCCAACGAGTGAACGAGTAATGTATTAATGTAAAAAAGAGTGAGAAAAAAGTATTTTTTAATGTTATTTAAGTAGCGGGTCATTACGACCCCCCTTGGTTAGCATGTGACAAAAAATATCAAGGTAATGTTAGAGTACAGAGTGTGTGTAATCTATTTGTTGTAAATCTGTTGGTGGTCCATTAAGACGTTGTCAGCTCGTTCGCAGCTCGTTCACCGTTATCCTCGTCATTAACGACGAGTCCGTCTCGTTACATCGATCTGCTCATGACGAAGCTCTTTTGAAAACTGATCTGCGAGAATCAATACTCCTGGAACAAACAACATTAACGAGTTGAAATAAATTTCATCTTTTATTCAATATTCAGCTCTCTCCTCGTCTAAAGGTGTATTTCCATGGAGCGATGTCGAGCAGGACTTGGCGGGACGAGAAAAGCGCACTTGCTTCAATTTCGTATGGCGGCCATGTTGGTGATATAATCGCTCCCCGCAAGACGAAGAAATCCCGAGCCTCTGATTGGCTGCGGCACGTGATTTTCTCGCTTTTCCCGCTCCATGAAAATGTACCTTAATTCTCTCCTATTTTGCACCATTTAGAGAAAAATAAAAGAGAAAAATACGAGATTACGTAATTTTTCCTCTTATTGAGCATAAAATAATAAAAATATTATCTTCATTTTATCCTCACTTTGAGCGAGGAGGAAATAAAATGTGTTTTAGAAGTTAAAAAAAAAAAAAATTAGACGTGTAAAGTATGAGTATGAGTTGAAGACGTAGTTTTTCTTAACAGAATACAGAGATATCTGTAATAATGCTCCCACCCCCTCCACTTTAAGGCAAAAACACATATCGTTCAAAGCTGCCGATGTCCATCAATCATTTCTCTAGAACACAGTTTTATTTTGGAATGGAAATCTACTCCTCGAATTTATTTATGTAAATATGAAAATATACTAGATTTGGCAGATATTTTTATGTCATATGCATGCAGATACATGCCTTTTGCCGGGAATTTGATATAAGATATTGTACGGGCGTTGCCAGTATTCAAATATATAAAGCTACTGGGAAAATGTCGAATTAGTTTTGATATGCAGTCTGTTTATCTACAGTTTTCTGTAGTTTCCCATCGTCACTTTCAAGCGAATGCCGGAGCAGTTCCTAACAGCCGCCTTCTTTCCTATCCTATATAGTATCAAATTCAAAATTATTTAATCTTTCTAAAAGACAAGTCAACAATATATAATATATATGTATAGTAATTACATTGCACTTGAAATTGTGTTAAATATTCAGCCTTTGAAAAAAAAAAATAATAAAAAATAAATAAAATCGTCAATTTTGTACACTTTCTTTAAAAATATAAATAACTCCACTTTCTTCTTATAAATATGAATGTTTTCTTTACTTTTGATATCCTCAGGTAAATTATTATAAAATCTTTGAACTGAGTACTTAGGACCATGTTCATAAGCAGTCGTTGTATGATATTCTGGGACATACAAAATATCTTTATGTCGTGTATTATACAAGTGAGTAAGCTTAGAATGAGCAAAATAATGAGGATTTTTTTCAAATTAATTATTACTCTAAAAATGTACAGTGCAGGAACAGGTAAAAAACTTACTGTTAAGTTTGAACACCAATAGAAGAATATGCTGTAGTAAGCTAATATATTGTAAATACAAAAAAAATATAAATAAATATAACATCAATCGATAAACTTTCCGATTTTTTTTAATGCAAAATAAATATGGATATAGACTGAGGATCTCGATCGAGTAATTTATTTTAATTTTTTTTCCTTTTTTTTTTTAATATTAAGATTTATGAGTTATGATTTTATGATTCAAAATATTTTGATACAAGAACCCAGAGTCTAGTCATTCCCAACAAATTAAAATACCAAAAGTGTCCGGCAGAATATTACCAAAAATAAATTCAACCACGTCTCCATAACCAGCATGAGAAAAGTCGTGTTAAAGTTCGTTGTGTCCAAAAATGTACTTGACACAAAGCAGAGAGATATTATTACATTACAGAATATGTAGCATCAAGTTAGCAGCATCACGCGTACGTTCAATATCATTGTAGTAACACTATCAATAAAGTACGGGTTGTTGACTTGTGCGCATGCGCGACAGGAAGCCTCCGCCCCAATCTCTGCTCACTTGCCAGCGAGCTTTTGGTCCGGGACGATACGCTCTACCGGCTGTTGTGGCTGCAGTGTCCGGGCTAGTACTAGCGTGCCAGCCGAGCTTTTTTGTCCGGGACAACTGGAGGGGAGTGATACCGGCAAGTGCAGCCGCAGTCTCCGGTGATTGATTTTAGTGTTTGCCGAACTTTTGTAAGGGACGAGTGAGCTAATGTGACCGGCAATTGCAGCCGCAGTCTCCGGTGATTGATTTTAGTGTTTACCGAACTTTTGTCAGGGACGAGTGAGCTAATGTGACCGGCAATTGCAGCCGCAGTCTCCGGTGATTGATTTTAGTGTTTACCGAACTTTTGTCAGGGACGAGTGAGCTAATGTGACCGGCAATTGCAGCCGCAGTCTCCGGTGATTGATTTTAGTGTTTGCCGAACTTTTGTCCGGGGACAGTTGAAAGTGAGACCGTCAAGTGCAGCCGTGATATCCGGTAATTGATTCTTGACTGTGCCGAACTTGTGTCCAGTTCATTGCAGTGAAAATATGCTTCTTCTCCCAAAATAAATTATATTTTTTTAAAGGTAAGCTCAAAATTTAACATGTCTATTATGAAACTGAATAACTAAAAAAATTCTTTATAATATTTCAATAAAATTTGAATTTTGGCGGTATTAAATTCCATTGTTGTTTGCGAGCAACAACCTCCCCCCCCCCCTCCCCGCAACATTCTTCAGGGGGGGGATGTACTGGAATGTACCTAGTTCGTGTCTTATCGGAACTCTTCGACTCTCGCCTGTATAAGGCGAGACTCTCGCCTTATACACATAGCATTATGACACTCATTTGTCCTACTAACAATACCTAACATGACGATCAGATTAAGAAGGCTATAACACTACACTGTCGACACTGATGGAAGAAGTCAGAAAAGTTTTTTTTTTACAGCTCGCGGCGGGGTAATGGGTAGGGATAAGGTAGGGAAACGATAGCTGCCACGGCCTGTTACACGTCCCAGCATTCACTGAGGTGAGACTGAGAGAACCGTGGAAAACCTCAGTTAAGACGGACACCTCTACTTTTTATCAATGAACCAAAATGATGTCCAAAGCCTGGGGAACCACACACAAGTGCATCACTGCACTGGGTGGAAAGTGAGATGAATTTACCCCAGGGAGGGAGCAGCGTAATTTTTACTTGAAACGGTCACCCATCCAAGCTATAACCAAGCGCGACGTAGCCTCACTTCGGTGATCTAACGAGAACCGGTCAATGCACTGTGTCACGCTTGACTCGCTGGTTTGCTCGAATTAATCCTATCATTACCAAGATCTTTTTCATCCCTGCATTATACCAAAGAGTGGAGGGGGTTCAAAAGACCCACTAGTTAAATCCCAATTTTATATTATATTACAAATTTTGCTGTTTTATATTTTTTCTGTCTCACTATTTTTCTCTTAAAATCGTTACTCCTCTTTTTTTATTTATTTTTGTTTCAATAAAAAATAACACTAATTTTTCAAATTTAAATTTGGAGCAGTCTTTATTACACTATTTTCCAACTCTAAAATAGTTGTAGGTCCTTTTGAATCAACCCCCCCCCCCCGTTTTCTTGTTAATGTACACAAATTATATTAATTTGTGTACATTATTTCATCCTCGAATAATATTTTTGTTTTAAATAATTAATAATGCGAAATCCCTATGCGGTGTGTTTGGAACTAGTTAGGCAACCCGCTGTACTTTGAAGTCAAACAAGTTGCATACCCTCCAGGCGCTTTGATTTTTTATTTCAGACTCAAAACGTGCGGTTATTAAAATAAATAACTGATGAACGTACTTTCCATTCAAATAAAATTGTCCGACTCAAATTAGGCTCTCATCTCATATATATATAACTTACATAACTGTTATGTTACATAATACCAGACTAAATATTTTTAAGAAAATGTACACTTGTCACCTTGGAAAATTTCCCACTTTCAGCCTTGTTATCTATCACCATGACCCATAAGAATAACACAGGACAAGGTCACATAGGGAAATTTTCAGAGACAAGGAGTTTACAATTTACGAATGATAATCATATTATTTGAAATGTAACACAAACCCAATAAAATATAAAAACACAATACATGTAGAAATGTTGTGTTTTTTACTTTGCCAGTAGCTTACAACAAAGGTTTAGATTTAAACACATTAAATTTTAAACAATATTTAAACGATCAACAATATAATTGAAAATAATTGGTTTTTAATTGACATGTATTATTTACTCATCCAATCACTCAATATGTAAATAGTGTGAAAAAAAGGTAAGTTATAGTACCTGTTGTTTAACCCTAGCATTACCAAACGATTTTTTGTCACAATTTTTACCAAAGGGAGGGGGAGGGGCAAAATGATCCGCTATTTAAATCTCGGGTGCGATTCACAAAGCAGTTAGCCAGGTTTCTAACCTATTTTACGTGTTAAAGGACCTATAGTTAAACGTGGTTAAGCTAAACGTGGTTAGGAAACTGGCTAACTGCTTCGTAAATCGCACCCCTCATGTTAAAGAAAAAAATTTTAAGCTATATATTTTTTTTAGTATGTATACATTTAATTGCTGGATGGCTATAAGCTATAACTAAAGGATTAAAAATTGCTTTAAGATTTTTTTAAAACAGTATTTTATACTTTTATTCCACTTCAAAATACTTAAGGGTCGTTTTGACTCCCCCTTCTCTTTGGTAATGCTAGGGTTCTCTAATTGAAAAATTACGTCTTCAACTCATCCTTAAATTTACACGTCTAAATATAATATTTTTACCGCTAAAACACATCTTATTTCCTCTTCGCTCAAAGTGAGGATGAAATGAAGACAATATTTTTAACAATTTATGCTCAAGAAGAGAGAAAAAAAGACGTAATCTCGTGTTTACTTCTAAAATGGTGCAAAATAAGAGACAATTAGACTAGGAGAGATAAGAGCTTTTAAGAGGTTAAGAGCGAATAAAAGATGAAATTTATTTCAACTTATTTTACTTAATTTATGACAAAATATTTCATTGAAATTTGTTTTTTAAGCTTCTTTCAAAATTACAAAACCTGCATTTATATTTTTCTTGTTAACAGCAGTATATTTTATGATATAATACGTATATATGTTAATGCAACAGTCATGGTGTTGTGTTTGTTAAATAAATATTGAAGTTGTTTTAGTCCTTTTTAGCATGTAAAGCATACGAAAGGTGAGGTGGGATTAATTACTTTAACACCTGTGAAAATAGAACACCCTTTTAATTTTATTACTTCGAACTTCTCTCTCTCTCTCTCTCTCTCTCTCTCACTCTCTCTCCTCCCTTCAGACACAAGTATCGTTGAGTATGCTGTGAATAATTCATAAAAGAGAAATTTGTATACAAGGTTCCAGTAGAGCTAGTTATAATTTTCAACTAACTGCACGTAGAAACATTTACGTAAATTCTAAATGCTCGTGTTTTAGTAAATACTTGAAGTCGTTGCACAGCACGATGTAAATAAGGTCCATTCTGTGTTTGAAAATGTAGAAAATTGAGTGTTATCATCATTTTTTTATTTTCATTGGAGATAATAATTATATTCTAAAAAGTTTCTTGTATATAAAAAACCACTAATTCTGAATTTTTCATTATATTTGTCACTTGATTGTGCAATCAAAATATTATTTATAGTTTAAAAAGGAAAAAGATACACTCTTAAGGTGAATTCACAAGTGATTTCCAGCCTGCGACGCGAAGTGAATAATGCGCACTTGCTGTAACATCCATTGGCGGCCATATTTGGCGATTAAAAAAAGAGAATCGTAATTGGGTGATATTCGCCGCCGGAATGGCAAATTCAATTCCGTTATAAGATTTCACAGGTTGTGTGACAAAATCGCGTCGCATCGTCGTTGTCGCCATCTAAATCCGCCTTTACATGATTTTTATGCCTTTAATGTAAAATTCTAAAAACTTGCTTTAATGTTTTAATTGCGACAGCGATTAATGTCACAAAATAATTGGATTATTACTAAGGAGAAATTAATGTTTCGATTATTGATCTGAAATTCTAATATTTATTTACATTTTTTTTAAGGTTATCGGTAATTTGATATTTATGCATCGAATTAAGTAATCTTCTTAATTTTCACGTTGTAAGCGAGCATAGTTTTTTTATTAAAATACTGTTGGAAAAATGTAAAGAAATTTTATCATATAGCTGCCATGATTTTGTTATAATACTTGTATAATAACATATAGTCAGGGGAATAAGAGGAAAAAATAGTCGAAATCGCGCGTTTAGTGAAGAAAGCATGAATTTTTTTTGGTGGTAGAGTTCACCCCAAAGATAAATTTTTTTGGCGGAGTCGCGCGAAAATGACCTTGGTTCGACCCCCCGTGACCTTTGACCCCGCGCTTCTTAATTATTTTTTCCTGCCTATACTTTTCATTTTAGAGGAAAAATGTACTCTTGCAAAACTGTTTGTAATAATGAAAAGGCGATAAGAAAAAAAAATCAAGTTCGTAAATTAATTATTTTCAAAATGGCGGCTAATTAACTTAATTAATTCATGAATTCTTCGTACCTTTCGATGAATTTCTCTTAACTTTTGATATTTATGTTGAAATTCAACCTCGCTTATTGTACACACACATTTTATGGTACCAAAAGTAATTAAATTAAGTCATTACTTGCACATAATTAGGCAAATTATTGATTTAATTGAGTAGGACCAGGTAACACTGTGTAGGCCATCTAGTTCAAGAATATTATAAAACAGCTTGAACAAGCTGACACGTGACTTACAAGTTGTTGGGACCCCCCCTGAACACACTGTTAGAAACTTTCCAAAAGTCCCATGTAGAATAAGGTCAAAAATCCGGGTTTGTCCCGGAATCCAAAAACATTTTTTTCCCGCGTGAATAATTGACGTAGCGTTTTGCAAAATACATCAATTTGAAGCTTATACTACCAATAATTTAGGAAAAATACTCAATCATATTTTAAAGTATTTTATCATATGATTAATTAACTAAAACGCTAATTAGCATGGTCCAATAAATTTTCAAAATTGAATATTTCTGAAGTTCTTGCGCGCAATGATTTTGAGTTTATTATTACATTATGAGATCGTTTAATTTAATTGAAACGTTTTTGTTTCATACTCCTTACTTGCATAGGATTTTAGTTACAGTATGCAGAAGTGCGCAATTTAAGGAAGCGCATATACATGCATATATGGACCATATCTGTGGTATATTAATTAGCAGCCACTACGTCTCTATAACACACTATGCAATGTAAACGATCGAGATATGAACAACAGCATATCTATAATAACTTGCTCGTTCTCTAAATAAGTTTTTTTTCCCCTCTCGGGGTGAAAAAATTTGGGGGTGGGAAGGGGTATTCGAAATACTTCTGTTAATAATTGATGCAACGCCTGCAGTATAAGAGCCAACACCACGGTTCCATTTACCCCCTTATTATTTCTGAAAAGTTTGCAAATTTAATATAATTACTTGATCGTATTATTAATTATGAGTATTATATCATTGATGTGTTGAAGATAAAAAAAAATTGTTGCTATAATAAGAGAGAGAAACAAATAATAATATATACGCAAAGAGAGAGAGAGAAACAAATAATAATATACGCAATAAGAAGAAAATGACGACAACAGATTATTATTTATAGGCGTTGTATTATTTTGTATTAAACTTTCAAAATAAAAGAACTACAGTATAATATATAAATATAATTATGAAATAAACTTTATAATGAAAGTCATGCATTGTTTCTCATATGTTTTTATACGAAAACAAAATACTTTTATGTCAATATAGGATTGCAATAAATTTTATTCACGAAAACAAATATGATTCATATACCTTTTCAGTAAAGCTTGTCTTATAATATCAATAGGTATAATATATGTATTACTCTCTTATTACTTAAAAATTATAGGGGCATTCACAAAGCCTTAAAGTAAAGTGCGCACGAGAAAAAAAAGTTGAGTTGGTGCTATCTAAAAATAGTTCAAGTGGTCCTCCATATGGAACTGAAATCCAAAAAATTCCATCTCAAATAGGTTCTCAAGAAAAAAATTCCAAAGTCTGAATGAGCGCGTCGCTTAACATTGGGCCTTACCTGACAAAACCCCTCGATTATCTCGAGAAAATACTGCGTTCAGTGGTATGAAAAAAATATAGCGATGTTCTATGACTTGAACTTTAACCACAAGCAAATTTTAAGCATTTTTTTTCGAATCAGATTTTCCGTAAAAAAATATTGAAAATCGTCCATGTTAAATTATCATAAGAAATTTCAATGATTTTTTACAGAAAAACCGATTCGAAAAAAATGCTCAAAATTTGCATATGGTTAAAGCTCAAGTCATAGAACATTGCTATATTTTTTGCATACCACTGAACGCAGTATTTTCTCGAGATAATCGAGGGGTTTTGTCAGGTAAGGCCCAATGTTAAGCGACGCGCTCATTCAGACTTTGGTATTTTTTTCTGGAGAAATTATTTGAGATGGAATTTTTTGGATTTCAGTTCCATATGGAGGACCACTTGAACTATTTTTAGATAGCACCAACTCAACTTTTTTTTCTCGTGCGCACTTTACTTTAAGGCCACATTTAAGGCTCAATAATTTAAGACCAGAAATTTTGGGTCTAAAAAACACGTCTAAAATCAAGCTTTAAATTATCGAGCCTCAAATGTGGCCTTAAGACTTTGTGAATGCCCCTTGTGCCTATGTTTTATTATGACCCAGATTTTAGTGGGTATGGATGAGACTCGGGGGTGGTTGTTATTCTTACTGTTTCTTGACTCGATCGCTCAAAACCCAGCATACAGGCAATATCGAAGTTCAAGCTGTTCCGAGATCTGTACGCACGCATGCTTCAATTTACATTTCAATTAACAAAAACAAAAAGAAAATTAAAATATCGAACAATATTATCTCCACCTTGAAAAAATATCCGATTCAGATGGGTACTATAAATGGATTATTAATTATTTTTTTTATTTTTTTTTAATATCTGCATATTTTTTATGAGTAATTAAATAAAAAATAGTTTAAATAAAGCTCATATATGTGGTAATTAATTACATATTTTTTATGCATCAATTGAGAGATTCCCCCCCCCCCCCCCTCCACTCTTCAAGTTCGTTTCAATGTAAAATTAGGAATAAAAAGGGGGTAAATGGAACCGTGGTGTTGGCTCTTTATACTGCAGGCGTTGCATCAATTATTAACAGAAGTATTTCGAATACCTCTTCCCACCCCCAAATTTTTTCACCCCGAGAGGGGAAAAAAAACTTATTTAGAGAACGAGCAAGTTATTATAGATATGCTGTTGATATCTCGATCGTTTACAATGCATAGTGTGTTATATAGACGTAGTGGCTGCTAATTAATATACCACAGATATGGCCCATATATGCATGTATATGCGCTTCCTTGAATTGCGCACTTCTGCATACTGTAACTAAAATTCTATGCAAGTAAGGAGTATGAAACAAAAACGTTTCAATTAAATTAAACGATCTCATAATGTAGTAATAAACTCAAAATCATTGCGCGCAAGAACTTCAGAAATATTCAATTTTGAAAATTTATTGGACCATGCTAATTAGCGTTTTAGTTAATTAATCATATGATAAAATACTTTAAAATATGATTGAGTACTTTTCCTAAATTATTGGTAGTATAAGCTTCAAATTGATGTATTTTGCAAAACGCTACGTCAATTATTCACGCGGGAAAAAAATGTTTTTGGATTCCGGGACAAACCCGGATTTTTGACCTTATTCTACATGGGACTTTTGGAAAGTTTCTAACAGTGTATTCAGGGGGGGTCCCAACAACTTGTAAGTCACGTGTCAGCTTGTTCAAGCTGTTTCATAATATTCTTGAACTAGATGGCCTACACTGCAGTGTTACCTGGTCCTACTCAATTAAATCAATAATTTGCCTAATTATGTGCAAGTAATGACTTAATTTAATTACTTTTGGTACCATAAAATGTGTGTGTACAATAAGCGAGGTTAAATTTCAACATAAATATCAAAAGTTAAGAGAAATTCATCGAAAGGTACGAAGAATTCATGAATTAATTAAGTTAATTAGCCGCCATTTTGAAAATAATTAATTTACGAACTTGATTTTTTTTTCTTTTCACTTTTTTATTATTACAAACAGTTTTGCAAGAGTACATTTTTCCTCTAAAATGAAAAGTATAGGCAGGAAAAAATAATTATGAAGCGGGGGGTCAAAGGTCACGGGGGGTCGAACCAAGGTCATTTTCGCGCGACTCCACCAAAAAAATTGATCTTTGGGGTGAACTCTACTACCAAAAAAAAATTCATGCTTTCTTCACTAAACGCGCGATTTTTCCTCTTATTCCCCTGACTAATACAATATTTGTGGTAAAATCGATTTTTCAGTTTTTTTGGCAAAGCTTATAGAGTGTATGGTTGATTTTTTTTTTTTTTTTACAAAACCTATGGTATAAAAAACACTGAAAAGCGGCTAACTCTTAATATATATTAGAAATAATGTTACATTTACTTGCACTATTTTTTCAATATGTCATTTAAATTTCAGGTGGTGAAGACCTGACGACCAATTCTTGCAACTTCAGACAAGTCCATACCTGCAAGAATACACACACCACTTACCTTGCTGTTATGTGAGTACCTCTGATTTCGCATCTGTACGTGTGCTGAAACGAGTCGAAAATTGTCAGAATTTACACCTCTAAAACACCACGAACTTTAACGTGATTAACGTTTTATAGACAATGGGAGGTTAAAAAATGTCTATACACAGGCCTTATGGGTGACGTCATAAAAGACGTTTGGCATCACCTTAGTTGAAAAATTATATCTTCAACTCATCCTTTACACGTCTAAACCTAATCTTTTTACCTCTAAAACACATCTTATTTCCTCTTCGCTTAAAGTGAGTATGAAATAAAGACAATATTTCTAACATTTTATGCTCAAGAAGAGGAAAAAAATACGTAATCTCGTCTTTTCCCCTCTTTTTTACCTCTAAAATGGTGCAAAATAAGAGGAGAAAAGACAAGAGGAGAGCTTAATAGCGAAGAAAGGATGAAATTTATTTAAACTCGGGCAAGGTATGAAAGATAAGAGAAGCAGCATTGATTGACCTTCACTTCATAAATACAACACACATCGTTGCCGATACCATGCAAAAACAATAAGTTACATTTTAAACCACTTAAAGTACGCGTGTCGCCTTGGAAAATTTCCCATTTGCAGCCTTGTTAATCACTTTGCCCTGTGTTATTCTTACCGGGATATAGTGATTACTGTGATTAGGTATATGCTGCAAAGGGAAATTTTCCGAGGCGATGAGATGAGAAGAACTTTAAAATTTTTATGATGACTGGATGCTCTTCTTACCTCAACCAAAATTACAAATCTGTACCTCTTGGATCAATTCAAGTAGGAGTGACGTTTGTATTGTACCGAGGTGTATACCTCTGGACAGCACGAACTTTACTCTGGTTTCGTAGAAAGTTCTTAATATGGAGAACATTCATCATAACATTCTCACACACCATATATATGGAATATGGAGAACATTCTCTATATACCTGAGAATCTACTCAGGTATATAGAGAATGTACTCAGGATACCGTGGGTATTTTTATACCCGTTAACTTGAGAATGCGCATGTACTCAGATTATGAGAATCTACAAGCTGATGTTCTCAAGTTTGGAAAACCTTCTCAAATTTGAGAACTTGCAACTGACAACTGAGTCTGCTGTTTAGCCTGCATCACTTGCTAGAGCTGCAGCTTCAATAGACACAGAGATACAGACTTGAAATTTTGGAAGATGTAAGAAGAGCACCCAGTCTATTTATATCAAAATAGTTTTGGTTCACCACACCTGCATAGACTGCGTGGTAATGTCCACAAACAAAGCAGGAGTAACGTTCGTGGTGTCTAGAAATAAAAAAAACACATTTATAATTAAGTTAAAGAAAAACGCAATATGAAGCCATTGATGTATTATATACTTATCTAGATCTGATTATGAACTATGTAGTATGTAGTTCATAGCACTTTCTTTCATTTCCCCCATGAGCTCTTTTGATTATTTTGACTTGTACATTGTGATACATGTATGTTTGTGTCCATGAAAGATATATCAAAATATTTTTAGGAAATTATGTATAAAGGCGGATTTACATGGCGATTTACTGCAGCCTGCGACGCGAAGTGAATAATGCGCACTTGCTGTAACATCCATTGGCGGCCATATTTGGCGACTAAAAAAAAAAAGCATCGTAATTTAACGCGATATTCGCCGCGGCAATGGCGAATTCGCTTCCGCCATAGGATTTAACAGCTTGTGTGACAAAATCGCGTCGCATCGCCGTTGTCGCCATCTGAATCCGCCTTTAATTAGTAAAAGGGTATTTTACCATTCCTATGTGCATTGGTGCTTCATATAATGCCTTGTAAAATATCCTTCACCATTTTATTATTATTTTCCTTTCGCTATATTTTTGTTTATGTAATTGTATATAATTATATTTGGTGAAATAAAAAATAATAAATAAAATAATAAATAATAAATAAAATTATGACGTCCTAAATGTTAGTGGAAAACCTGGTGTGAAAAGTTCGAACTACAATCGACAGTCAAAATAATAGAACACTTGCAAAACTATGTTTTAGCAAAACGTAAACAAACTCATTCACTCAGGTATTGTTGGTTGTTGATTATGTGTATTTTTTTTCCAATACATTGGACCTTATGGGAAATTCACGTTTTTCACATACAGATTTCAATACGTGACATACGTATGATTTTAAAAATAAATCTATCACCGGAATCTGCAGTTCTTGGCCATTTATAATATTGAAAATTTTATTGGAAGATGGTTTCTTTATTTCAATATAGTAAATTTAGTATGACACCAAATCAGCCAACTGCATGGGGTAAGATACGTAACTAGGCAAACTCCAGTTTGTTGATTTTAACTGTTGCAATAATAAACAATCTGAAGCTTGCTTGGTTACGTATCTTACTCCATGCAATTGGCTGATTTGGTATCATACTAAATTTACTATATTGAAATAAAGAAACCGTCTTCCAATGTAATTTTCAATATTATAAATGGCCAAGAACTGCAGATTCTGGTGATATATTTATTTTTAAAATTATACGTATGTAATGCATTGAAATCTGTATGTGAAAATCGTAAATTTCCCATAAGGTCCAATGTATTGGGAAAAAAATACACATAATCAACAACCAACAATACCTGGGTGAATGAGTTTGTTTACGTTTTGCTAAAACATAGTTTTGCAAGTGGTCTATTGTTCGCACGATTGAATATACTGCAAGCGTGCAGTCACAACATAAATTCTTACAAGGTAGTCAAAGAAAAAAATTCTTTAAAGTGGTTTCTTACATTCGTGCTGCATGAACGCAATAAAGAGATAGTCTTATTTTTATACCTTGGAAATTATCGTAGTTGGAAATAAATACGTTTCTCATTGTTAATATTTTGAAGATTAAAATGTGACTTTAGTTCGTGGTGTGCAGTACATTGGAGTAAAAAAAAAAAAATAAATAAATAAATAAATAAATAAATGAATAAATAAATAAATAAATAAATAAATAAATAAATAAATAAATAAATAAATAAATAAATAAATAAATAAATAAATAAATAAATAAATAAAAAAAAACGCGTTAATTGATGTATTGCTGAGAATGATGACCATCCAATGGTATAGGCAAAAGTGTAGGCACAGTGTTGATAATTTTATAGTATAGGTAAAAGTGTGGTCACAGTTCTCACAAAATAAAATAAAGGGGTGCCTATACTTCTGACCACACCATATTTTTATCAAAAATTTCGTGCCTATACAATACCTATAATACATACTCAATGCATTTACCTACCTCTTTCTATCAAATCCCATACTATTTCCTATACGTCCCATACTTATACCTATACATTATTTTTACTTGAGGAGTGATGAGTATAATGCATCCAGTTCTGAATATAATGAACTATTTCATTTTGACATCTTAAATGTTAGTGGAAAACCTGGTGGAAAAAGTTTGAACTATAATCGACAGTAAAAAAAATATTTCGCATGATTAACATGGTGAAATAATATAAGCTCTGACAATATGCACAACATAAATTCACGTAGGCAAGGAGAAAATATCCGTTTCCATGATATCCTACCCTCGCACTGCTGATGGTACTGCATGTACAGTACGTAATAAAGAGATAATGTGTTTCTTTTATCAATAAATGAAATAATGTTCATAGGAAATAAATTTCTTTCTCTTTTCTAACATTAAAGAACCAAAACGTGAATTTTTACTTTATTTATTTTTTTGACTCGATTTTTTTCTTTGTTTTAAATCATAAACTTTTGATGATCAAAATTTTGTTCTTTCCTTTGATGAAGAGAAGTGTCGTTATGATTCTCAACAGTCTTACAATTATTATTTTTATTCTAAAGGTTTTTCATTTTCTGCTTCAAAATACGTCTTATTTTTCATATGTATTATAATGAGCAAAACAAATGAAACCCGTCATTGATTTACAATTTTTTCTTGTAGGTTTCTTAACCCTAATTGAAAAATTAGATTTTCAACTCATCATTTACACGTCTAAACCTATATAATACACATCTTATTTCCTCTTCGCTCAAAGTGAGGAAAGACAATATTTCTAACATTTTATGTTCAAGAAGAGGAAAAAATACGTAATTTCGTCTTTTTCACTTCTTTCTTCCTCTAAAATGGTGCAAAATTAGAGGACAAAAGACGAGAGGTCGAGAGCTTAATAGGGAAGAAAAGATGAAATTTATTTCAAATTGGAAAGTCTTATACACCCCTCCCATTCTTTTGTAAAAAACTGCCTCTGAAGCTAAGCATTTTATCTCCATGTACATATAACTTGATGGTCTATCACAATTAAGTATTGACAATTTAAAGACGTTAGACCGTAAAAGACAAGACAAGAGTGGGGGTAGCAAGATCTTTTATCAGTGGAAACATCGTGGAGACACAATCGAAATAAATCGAATCTGACGTGAAATTTTATTGCAGGAACATTAACGGAACATTTTGTGTGTCTACATTTTGAACAAACTACCCGAGTTGGAATTAGTTTAATCTTCTCTTCACTAATAAACTCTCCTCTCGTCTAATTTCCTCTTATTATGCGCCATTTTAGAGGGAAAAAGAGGTGTAAAAGACGAGATTGCGTCTTCTTTCCTCTTCTTGAGCATAAAATGTTAGAAATATTGTCTTTATTTCATCCTCACTTTGAGCGAAGAGGAAATAAGATGTGTTTTATTATACAGGTAAAAAGATTAGGTTTAGACGTGTAAAGGATGAGTTGAAGACGTAATTTTTCAACTAACGTACGTGTCTTAAACCTGGCATTACCAAATAATTTTTTGTATCGCGCTCTACCAAGGGGGTGGGGGTGGGGGGTAACAACATTCTATTTAAATCATTTTATGAAACTATTTTTTTATATTTCTTTCATACTTTTGTTTTTAAATTTTTGAAATACAGTGCTGTGTGGCAAAGGGTAACATTTTTTTTTTTTTTTTTAGATTGTTAAAGGTGAACTGAAGGGATTGCTTTTTTTTCCCTTTGGGGAACCTTATATTACCTATCCCATCCATCTGCACTAATTTTTTCATGGCAGATACTTATTGTGCTGCTGTAGGACAATTAGTGAAAAAGTGAAGTTGTGACGTATCAGCGACGGTTGGTTGACTTTAAACTCGCCGCGGTGAAAAAACACACGAGCTACCGCGAGCGACCGCGGAAACTGCCGAGGGAGCGGCGATCGGCTCGCGATCGCCACTCTCTCGGCAGTTTCCGCGGTCGCTCGTGTGTTTTTTCACCGCGGCGAGTTTTAAGTCAACCAACCGTCGCTGATACGTCACAACTTCACTTTTTCACTAATTGTCCTACAGCAGCACAATAAGTATCTGCCATGAAAAAATTAGTGCAGATGGATGGGATAGGTAATATAAGGTTCCCCAAAGGGAAAAAAAAGCAATCCCTTCAGTTCACCTTTAAGAGCAAACTGTCATACCTTTTTCCTGTTTTTAAAAGTTGTAGGTTGTAGGTAATTTCACCCCCCCCCCCCCTCCTTCCCTGGAAATGAAAGAGTTAGGAGTTTTTTTCAACGCGGCAGTGGGGGTAGAATCCGCCGTACCAACAGTCCAATCAGAGCGTCTTATTACTGGGCCTGAGCCGAACGCAAAAGCTTAAATTTAGCTTACTATAAAAAAAAAAAAAATGTTCCACTAGATGCACTAGATGCATGATGCCTTTCCCTAGTTGAAAAATTACTTCTCCAACTCATCCTTTTCACGTCTAAACCTAATGTAATCTTTTTACCTCTAAAAAACACATCTTATTTCCTCTTCGCTCAAAGTGAGGATAAAATGGGGAAAAAAAAAATCTTAACTTTTATACTTAATAAAAGGAAAGAAGACGTAATCTCGTCTTTTTTCTCTAAATTGGTGCAAAATAAGAGGAAATTAGACGAGAAGAGAGCTTAATAAAAAAATAAAAGATGAAATTTGTTTAAACTTGGGGTTTTAAAGTACTGTATAAGTCACAAGTGACTGAATTCAACTTTCTATTATAGTTCTTCGTGAAACCGACCTAACATATTGATTCGGGTTTTGTGGGTCCCTTACAAACTGGGGCAGCCATGGTCTATAACAATTTATCCCAGAATTTACCTGGTTGTGACTGAGGAAACCATGGAAACCTCAGTCAGGATGGTCGTCAATTGATGTCATCAATCACCTCCCGGATGCACGAGTTGGTGTTTTTTTAGCAGCTGACACTTGTGAAAAGTTTGGCGGTGCCTGGGATCGAACTCACGACCATCCGATTACCGATTACGTATCAGATGAGCATACCACCGCGTCAAGTATATGTAATTATATAAAACACGAAGGAGTCTTTCTAAAAGCTTTTTTGATAAAGTGGATTAAATAAAGCTCTCAGATAGTTCGCTCTCATCTGGTTTGTAAATGAATGGTTTCCATCTAGCCGTTCTTACAAGCCACTATCTTTAAGTACTAGCTGCTATAATATAGCTTAATCTTGGCAAGCAGGCAAGAACTACATAAAAATTAAACAATAAATAATAATGAACATTTCACTTTATTTTCTAACATTTGTAATGCATAAATATGATAACATGGATACTTAGCATAATCTTACAGTTAGTAATAAGCCGTCAACAACATTACGTTTTATATATTAAAGGAACTTATCAAAACTTTTGGAAATTATAATTGATAGTAATTATTGTTATATTATAAGTTCAAAAGTTAGAGTGGAACTTACAAAGTTGTAAAGATTTGTGTCTGACATAACTTGTATAGACGATGTTCATCCCCTTCACTCCAGCTGTTTTCCGCCAATACGTACGTAACTATAGTGTATAGCGGCAGGCAGCAAGCAGGTAGAAAATTTTAAAGAAAATAAATAAAAGGGGATGGGGGAGGGAGGAATTTTGCGCAGTAATGAGGATTATTAAAGTGATCCGGGACTCAAATTAAAAATTAGCCAATCACCCAAGAGTTGTTGGAGCTGAAATGATGATTATCAATATTATCATTATGTGCATTATTTTTATCAAGACACGATGCAGCTGGGCAAAAATGCGGCTGTAAAGTAAGATAGCTTGAGTATAATGACGTCACACCTAACAATCAAACCGGTTTGACTGTGCTATTGTTATTGCCGTATCCTCGATGCAAAGAGCAAAATTTTTAGACGTCAGCGCCATCTCTTGGTCCTTTATATCCTCTATACCTTTAATAAACCTCTCCCTCTCCCCCACCCCTCCCCTCCCCCTCCCCTCCCCAGATTGTTTACTCCGGTCAAACTCAATAACAACTCGGTCAGATAAGTTCCCTATCAGAACGCAGTTGGTTTGTTTTATTGCCCGCCAAGGCGCTCACAAGAATGGTGGGGCGGTAATCTTATTTGCAGTTTGCAGCTATTGATGTGCGGAAACTTTTTGATGGAGTTTCCACCTACAATACTAAAAATACTTGGGAGAGGGAGAGGTTCCATGAATTGCAATGTAATTTTGTAAAAATGCATTTGGGGGAGGGGGGGAGGGGGCATTCGCAAAACCTTAAAGGTATACAGGCCTCAAATTACAAATTTGACAGACATTAAGTGTTGCTCGAGTTTATAATCAACATTCGTATTATTTTTACCTGCGCGCGGTGCGTCTGTGCGAAGTCGCGCTACAAAGAAAGTCCTTGCTGACGTCACAACTCACAGCTAGCACCGATTAGCATTGAGTTGTGACGTCATCAAGGACTTCGTGACGTCATCAAGGACTAAATTTCTTACTTTGAACTGCGACTTCGCACGGATGCATCACGCGTGGAAAAAAATGATACGAATGTTGATTATATACTCTAAACCCACTTGGTGACTGTCTAATCTGTATTTTGAGGCCTGTATGCCTTTAAGGTTACATTTATATAAGGCACACTATTTTGAGTCTTAATAAATTGTATTTAAAATCAAGTCTAAAATCAGGCTTTAAAAATATGACATTAAAGTGAACTTTCCAATTTTTGTTTTAATTTTTACAATGTTAGCTTACAACAGCATATTCTGCTATTGGCATTCAAACTTAATAACAGAATTGATATAGCAAACTCATACGAATCCGAGCGGCCATGACCTAGCTAATTCAAACTTTCCGCCATTCGTCATGTTAACTACAGAAAAACATGGAAACTTATAGCAGGAAGCCCGGCACACCCTTAAGATGCAACTCTGAATACAGGGTACTGGTCTAAACGACGGAAAAGTGGTGAAAAGTATCTCACTCTAGACCGGGATTCGAACCCGCAACCTTCCTCATGCGAGGCGGACGCGCAACTGCCCAGGGTAGTGTACGTAGTTGTGCAATGTTATGACACATCCTTAATTAAGGCCAAATATTAAATTTAAGGCTCGATTTTAGACACAATGGAGTATCGGCCTCAGTTTGTTTTATTGCAGCAATTAATGGATAGAGGTTGCAAAGTTATGTTACCCTGATTTTTTCATTTTTTTTTCAGACCGCAAAATTATTAAATATCTTTTTTTTTTGATGTCACGAGGCCCCGCTCCTGCTCCTTAACAAAAAGATAGGACTTGCCGCCTCATGACGTCACAAAAAGAACCTTCAATAATTTTTTAAAAATAGTTCCCGGGCTCTAAAAAATCTGAAAAAAATCAGGGCAGCCTAACGTTGCACCCTCTATCCATTTCTGCAATAAAAAAAAAATTGAGGTCCATATACTCCGATTGTTTTAAAGCCTATTCTTATAACGTCTTTTTACCTCCAAAAACACGTCTTATTTCTTCCTCTTTCAAAGTGAGGATGAAATGAAGACAATATTTCTAACATTTTATGCTCAATAAGAAGAAAAAAGACGTATTCTCAACTTTTTCCCTCTTTTTTCCTCTAAAATGGTGCAAAATAGGAGAGAATTAGACGAGAATGGAGCATAATAGTGAATAAAAAATGACATTTATTTTAACTCGGGATGACTTGTTTTTACTGATATCTGCTGATGCATTATGAATTCGTATAAACGTCTGTTTGTTTTTGAACGTTTTCTATTTTTACATTCGCTTTTATGTTTCCAATCCTTTTAAACAACTACCAGATTTATGGATGGAAGATGCAGGCCATGGCCAATGGTATAATAAAAGCTTATGTAGCATTCAAATTTTACTACTGTTACACTGCTGTAAAAAGCTCTTACGAATTCGAATAAAAATATAGAAGAAGGTTTACTTGACTTTTGCATTTATATATTTGCATCAAAGTCTTCTGCTCTTTGTTAGTAAACAAAGTATTGTTGTGTAATGTCTGTTGCGTGAAAGGAAAAACATGGGACAGTTGTTGATTTACATGTTAACTTATGGAAAATGACCGTTAATTATAAAGTTGAAACTGTTAACTAGCGCCAACAATGCCATTACGTTCTCTGCTCTGGTGGCAAAATTAGGCACTACGTCGTCCCATGTTTAACAATGAAAAAGGCTTCATGTGACAGACATTATAAACAATGGTTTGTTACAACCATTGCGAGTGTAGAAGACTTTGATTTGCATATTGAAAATTAATCAACTAGGAATTTACCTGTATGTAACCGAGGGAACCATGAAAATTCTGGATTACATTAAAGAGTATTCTTTGGTAACATCCAATTAAAAAAAAATGTAGATGAACCTGGGATCGAACTCACGACCATCCGATTACGAAAACGGGGTGTACACTAAATTCAAATAAAAGTGTCCATGTGTTCATTTTAAAGCTCAGTCGGATATGAAATTTATTTGGACGAAGTGTACTTTAATACTGAACAACGATGAGAAGAGTGTTAGAAAATTAGGTTGCGGATGACATTTAAATTTCACACCAACATGGCCGCCTTACGATTTTACTGTAATTGCGCTTTCCTAATTTTTCTTCAAAATGTAGGCAAGATGGTACAAACTATAGTGCTGTCGAAATTTTTCGGATTTTCGGATTCCGGATTTCTAAAGCTCCGGAATCCGCTTTTTTAGGAGATCCGAAATCCGAAAAGCGGATATCGGATTCAAAGCGGATTTCGGATTTTATCGGATATCGGATTCTACAATCACTCCTATATATGATGAGAGTAAAGTTGAAATTAAATCGCATCAACGGCACTTTTTTCTGCCATGGCACCATGTTAAAAGCATGAGGGATTAAACGAGGCATCCTATTATGTTATTAGTATAGCGTAGTCATCTAAACGTGCTCCATAAAGGCGGATTAACATGGCGATTTTTATCACGTGACGCGAAACGAATAATGCGCACTTACTGTGACAGTTATTGGCGGCCATATTTGGCAATTAAAAAAAGAGAATCGATAATTAGCGCTGCGATATTCGCAGCCGCATAGGATTTCACAGCTTTTGCGACAAAAGAATTTATTATAAAAAAGTAATATATATATATATATATATATTTATATATTTATATATATATATATATATATATATATATATATATATATATATATATATATATATATATATAAACACAATGCGACAAAATTTTCACGATTCTCACTAATTTACTTCAGCGCCCCCGTAAGGAAAAGACGATACCATCTTGCCTTATATATGTTGTACCCTCCTTAAGTTTGCTGAGTTAGTTTTCTTATACGGCCAACTGCTTTGCGACTTTGGGGGGGATGATAATCTTAGCAGCCCACAGATAGACAAACCACCCTCTGAATCATTGTACACTCCATTCAAAATAAATGTCTGATTTTACTATAATGTCCCTTGGACATTTTAATTTTAATGCAGTGTACACAAGAGTCAAAGTACACTTAAAATCATACGATATTCCCTCCGGAAGTAGCCGGAAGTGTATGGTTTCCGGCATTTATGTCCTTTTTCCAGCGTTATAATTTCACACATAAAGGTCAGTACTTTTACATCAAACCACTCTATAATGTTTCAAAATTCACTTAACGCAGTGGTATTTGCTTCTGATTCGTAATCGGATGGTCGTGAGTTCGATCCCAGCCATGCACCGCCAAACTTTTCACAAGTGGCGGCTGCTAAAGAACACCCACTCGAACATCCGGGAGGTGATTGATGGCATCCTCCATGATGATGATGCCGACCATTCTGACTAAGGTTTCCATGGTTTCCTCAGTCACAACCAGGTGAATTCTGGGATGGATTGCTTAGGCCATGGGCGCTTCGTCTTGTAAAGGACTCACAAAAGTAGGGTCTACGAAGAACCGGGAGTTTAAACTTAATTGTGGCCAGGACCCTGAAACCCTAAAGCCCTAAAACAGGGTTCAGATATTAAAGCTAAAAAAAAAAATATACTAACAGAAGAGCTGCAAACTTTACACTTCCGGCAACTTCCGGGAGGAATATTAAAATAATATGACTAAACCGGAAGAACCATGCAGACTTACAGCTTTTTTTTTTATTTCTGTTGTTTTTTTTTTGTAAAGTTTCTACAAAAACTAGTTAAAAATTTACTTCTTAAACTCATTGTCTACAATTCTAAACCTAATTTTATAACGTCTTTTTACCTTTAAAACACATCTTATTTCCTCTTTGCTCAAAGTGAGGATGAAATGGAGACAATGGGGGACATTCACAAAGCACTTTAACCCCCACTTTAGACCTAATTTTTATCCCTGGTGCTAAACATGATGCTAAACTAGGAGTTTAACATGGTTAGCCCCTGCTTTAGTACCATGTTTAGTACCAGGGATAAAAATTGGGGCTAAAGTGGGGGTTAAAGTGTTTTGTGAATGCCCCCCATTACTTCTAACATTTATTTATTCTGAAGAAGAGGGTAGAAATACGTAATCTTGCCTTTTTCCATTACAAAAATGATGCAAAATCGTAGGGAATTAGACTATATAGAAGAGAGCTTAATAGCGAATAAAAAATGAAATTTAGTCCAACTCTGAAAGTTTAGTCTTAACGCTTCTAAGTTCAAAGTTAGACAACTTCAACTTCCGGTAACTTCCGGCCCTAATCTGACTTTTGTTAGACTGCATGTTGTAGAACTGGGGTGACTCGTATATATCTCAGTCAAGCCAGGCAAAGTTACAATGAGATTGGAGAGATACTTGGGTATCTGAACACTGTTGGCTGCGTCTGATATCATTGTATTTGTAATGTGTGTTCTCTATTTGGATAAATTAATGTACAGTGCCTAGCAGATAAGATGAAACAACAATAATATTGTCACGGTAATTAATTCAGTTCCATCTAGATTAATTATCACAGAGCTCTGTTTGCTATCTCATTTATGCCACTCACTTCCTATCCCTAGTTTGAAAATTTCGTATTCAACTCATCCTTTACACGTATAAACATTATCTTTTACCTCTAAAACACATCTCATTTCCTCTTCGCTCAAAGTGAGGAAGAAATGAAGACAATATTTCTAACATTTTATGTTCAAGAAGAGGAAAAAAGACGTAATTCCGTATTTTCCTCTCTTTTTTTCCCTCTAGAATGGTGCAAAATAAGAGGAGAAAAGACTAGAGGAGAGCTTAATAGTGAAGAAAAGATGAAATTTATTATGAGACAACACACGACACACATTGCTGTGATAAGCTAGAAGTATACGGAATCGAACTTTGAACTTTGTACCGTGAAAACAAAGTTCAAAGTTCGATTCCGTATACTTCTAGCTTTCATTTTTTCTGCTGGGCACTGTACATCTTGACATGATAAATACCACAATTATTCCATGATTTTTGCTATTGTTGCAAGCGACAGAGAGTTGTAGTTTTGGGAGGAGAGCACTTGGTCTAAAAAAAAATATCCTCGCATGCAGGCTTCCTTAAATAACGCCATTAACAGAACACAAATATTATAGCCATAATGACAATTTTTCTACTTTTATTGACTGTCTTTTTTCAGTACAAAATAACAATCCCGAGTTGTAATAAATTTCATCTCTTATTCGCAATTAAGCTCTTCCCTCGTCTCATTCTCTCCAATTTTCTACCATTTTAGAGGGAAAAAGAGGGAAAAAGACGAAATTACGTCTTATTTTCTATTATTGAGCATAAAATGTTAGAAATACTGTCTCCATTTCATCCTCATTTTGATCGAGGAAGAAATAATATGAGTTTTTGATGTTAAAAGACGTAATAAGATTATGTTTAGGACGAGTTGAGGACGTAATTTTTCAACTCTATAGAGTGTTCTATACTCAGATGAATTACCTATTTATATGTGAAAAGTACTAGAAATTAGTATATTTATGTTATTAATCATATCCTAATAAGTCTTTGGGGGTATGTGGCGCAGTGCGTTTGACCGGGTCTCGTCAGATCACCGAAGTCAAGCAACGCATAACGTGGTTAGTAGTTGGATGGGTGACCATTTTCAACAAAAACCACGTTTCCCACCCAGGGGTAAATCGTTGCGCTTTTCCACTATGTGGTTCCCTTGGCTTTGGATCATTGTATTTCTGGTTCATTGACAAAACCTGTAGCGTCCATCCTGGCTAAGGTTTCCACGTTTCCTTCAGTCGCAGGCAAATGCCACGTTGTGGATTGCAAGGCCGTGGCCACCCCCGTTCCGGAAGAGCCCGCGAAATGTTAAGTTAGGGTGTCGGAAGGTTCGGGGTTTCAAACTTATAGTGAGTAATTAGTAAGTAGAAGTACCCAATAGGGTTTGATTAAAAAAAATCTTTGTAATAAAGTGAACTTAATTATTGTAAATTCAAATTAAGTATCTAATGTTTAAGAGTGAGAGTGGAGGTAACATTCTTGATGTCCAGAGGTGTATAATATCGCGTCTGTAGGAACGGATATTAAAATAATTAAATCTCCGTAACAAAAGTTTTTTAAACTTTCCATTTTTATTAGAATCTTTAATGATTTAATTAATTAAAACATTTCAAATGCGAGAGCCTGAAACAAAAGGTTAGCTCTAAAAACATTTTAGCACCTTTTCTTAAATTTAATTAAGATTTCGCAATCCTCCGTGAATTTTAATGTTTTATTGTAATTTGTCTTATTACAGTTACAAAACTCGCACATTGGGAAAAAGAACGTTTATTTGGAAAACACATTACAACTACATTGATGTTTTTTTTTTTTTTCATTTCATTTCTTTCCTTTTTATTATTATTTATTTTTTTTTACAAGAATACACCCCTATGAGCTTAGCGCTTAGCGTTTGAGGCGAGATAAAAGAGGGTAGGGATAAGGGAGGAAAAGGATGGTGGCCACAGCTTGTTAGAGCCCCAGCATTTACTGAGGTGAGACTGAGGGAACCGTGGAAAACCTCAGTCAGAACGGACACATGCCTATCAATGGACCAAAGTGATGTCCAATGCCTGGGGAACCACACACAAGTTCATCACTGCAATGGATATGCATTTAAGACGTTTGAAATGGTCACCCATCCTAATCGACGTTGCTTGTTAACCAGACAATTTCAGTTATAAGGGAACAAAGAGTAAAACTAATTCTCAAATAATATATTTTCTTCTGTATAATGTTATTCCTCGTTCGTCATATTTAATTATGAAAATTGTCAGTTTTCATCACAGAACATGACAACTCAGGCTACTTTTTATAAAATCAAAATATTGCCAAGTGATTGGTCCGCAGATTTTAGTAACCTTTTTCCGCCGTGGTTAAGTTTTTGGATAACACTAGTTGAAATAAATTCCATCTTTTTTTCGCAATTAAACTCTCTCCTCTTCCAATTACCTCTTATTTCGCACCATTTTAGAGGAAAAAAGATGAGAATACTCAGAATACCTTCTTGAGCATAAAACGTTAGAAATTTTGTCTTCATTTCATCCTCACTCTGATCAAGGAGGAAATAAGATGTGTTTTAGAGGTAAAAAGATTAGGTTTAGACGTGTAAAGGATGAGTTGAATACGTAATTTTTCAACTGGGGATAACTTTTTATAACTTGACGCTTATATAATCAAAGAGTTTACATTTTTATATATATATATGTTAGGAAAAGATATTTGCAAGCGAGGTATCCTCCTCGACGCTCTAGGAGGTTACAGCACAAGCAGCTTATAGATATATGTGAAGTTTTGACTCAGTGTTAGTACAACTGAAGAGGACAACGGTTTGTTGTTGAAAGATTTTTTGTGTGTTTTTATATATTTTAATTGTGCACGTTGAGACTGTGTGTGTGATTTTAAGTGCATCGTGTGAAGTGTAAACTATCAGCGAGGGTGACAGCCCAGTTTTTTAAGGTAATTGTAATTACTTTTTATTCATATATATATATATATATATATATATATATATATATATATATATATATATATATATATATATTATATATATATATATATATATATATATATATATATATATATATATATATATGAATAAAAGGTAATTACAATATATAAATAGTTTTTAATCAAACCCTATTGGATACTTCTATTTACTAATTACATACTACTTTGAAACCCCGAACCTTCCGAAACCCTAACTTGAGCATTTCGCGGGCTCTTCTGGAACGAGGGCGGCCACGGCCTTGCAAATCCATCCCGGCATTTGCCTGCGGCTGAGGGAAACGTGGAAACCTCAGCCAGGATGGACGCTACAGCCTTTGTCAATGAACCGGAAGTGCAATGGTCCAAAGCCAGGGGAACCACATAGTGGAAAAGCGCAACGTTTTACCCCTGGGTGGGAAACGTGGTTTTTGTTGAAAATGGTCACCCATCCAACTACTAACAACGCGCGGCGTTGCTTGACTTCGGTGATCTGACGAGACCCGGTCAAGCGCACTGCACCACACCTCCCACACAATATATAATATATATACAATATAATGTATATAAAATTAAGATCTCTGATGTAATATATATTACAATGTTAGTTGTTTTTTGTTTGTTAGACAGCTCTTCAGCGTTCAGCCGGTGCTGGTTTCCACGGAAACTTCAGCTTATCAATGCAAAAAATGTGCAGTCACGATGCTACTTTTTGTATTAACGCTGAGACTGAAAGTTTGATATTATTTAAGTTTTACATTTTCCAGTGCTCATAAATTTAAACTTGACTCAATGTTTAATAAAAGGAAATGAAAACACGGTCATACATCACCAACTTTACAAGAGTTACTTTCATAAAGGGACAAGTCCAACCAGAGATGTACACCTCGGGTATGTACGAACGTTTTCATTTCTGTAACTCCAAAAGACAAAGAGACACATATTTGCAATGGATAACTTAATACACGAAATTGTGTTATTGCATATCCAAATAAAGAACTTAGATTTTTTTTCAATTTTTTCAGATTTTTTTTAATTGTTCTTATTAACATCTTTAAAATTAATTCCAATGTGTTTTTTCTGTTAACGGTAAGTATCATACAAATCCAAGTATAAAATTTCGAAAGAAAAGAGTGAACACGGCCAGGAGTTTAATCTGGGACCTTTCCTTTAATTAACTCCTGTCCGAGTTTCACTCATTTCTTTCAAAAGTTTATGCTGGAATTTGTTATATGATACATAATATATATATACAGATGATGGAAAAGGCATATTAGAATTAATAAAAACTTCATCGATGGAGAAAACATCTTGTCTAATGGACTAAACATAGATTTAAAAATATTTAAATTTGCTGCAAAATGTTGTGACGTTATGGAGAGGTGGTGGATTTTCATGAGCGACAACGGCGATGCGGCGCGATTTTGACGTAAAAGCTGCGAAATCATATATATATGCGGCGAGCGAATTCGCTGGGAACATGGCAATTTCTATCATGTGAAGCGATGCGAATAATGCGCACTTGCTGTGACATCTATTGGCGGCCATATTTAGCGATTTAAAAAAAAGAGAATTGCAATTGAATTCGCTCGCCGCATAGGATTTCAAAATCGCGTTGCATCGCCGCTGTCGCCATCTGAATCCACCTTTAATTACGATGCTTTTTTTTATTTACCAGATATTGTCGCCAATGAATGTTACAGCAAGTGCGCATTATTCGCGGCACAGGCTGGAAATTGCTCATACAAATTCACCTTTATGCTTTATGCATGGAATAATTTTGTTTTTTGCATACTTGGATACACAGGACATCAATTTATGTACTATCAATATTTTCAGGTTTTTTAACACTCTAGCAACCACAAAATGCCGTAACGTATTACACATAATTATTATTAAATACGAAAGCGTAAGGAAAGGCGTTAAAAGGTAGATTTTCATGAGCGATTTCCAGCCTGCACGCGACGCGAATAATGCGCACTTGCTGTAACATCCATTGACGGCTATATTGGTCGATTTAAAGAAAAAGAGCGTCGTAATTAACGCGATTACCGGTGAATGGACAACATACATGAAAAAAATTTATTGCAGAGATGAATAGAGGGTACCAAATTATTATGCTACTCTGAATTTTTTCAGATTTTTTTGAGACCCAGAACTATTTTTTAATATTGAAAGTTCTGTGATTTCAGTTGGCACCCCTGAATTCTTAATAAAAGGATAGGGACTAGACGCCTATTGACGCCTCCAGGGGGCGTGGCCGTACTTTCAATAATTATTTAAAAATAGTTCTGGGTTTCAAAAAAATCTGAAAAAATTCAGAGTAGAATAATTTGGTACCCTCTATTCATTTCTGCAATAAAATTTTTTCATGGCGTATGTTGTCCATTCGCCGCCGCATAGGATTTCACAGCTTTTACGTCAAAATCGCGTCGCATCGCCGTTGTCGCTAATGAAAATTCATCTTAATGTCCATTATATAAGACGGAGGCATATAATCTATCCTAGTTATCCCTTTAAAGTTAATGTTCAGACTGCGTGACAACACTCCATGGGTGACGTTCATATCCAGAAGTGTAGCGAGACGATTTACTAGTTTCAAAATGTCGCAATTCAATTAACTGCTAGCGAATGTAATGGCAGTAACAAAAAGGCGAGTCTGTACATGTACAATTCATGGTACAATGGGAGGCCGGAGGCGACATGTTACATCATGTATGAGGGGGGGGGGGGGGTTAACTGCGAGCTTGGCCGCTAGGGGGTGACAATGTCTTGCAATGAAAATGTAAAGTGACGTTAATATGTGTACTTCGGGACAGAACCAACTTTTAATAATTTGGAGGCGTAGTGCCGCTCACCAAAGTGAAGCTACGTCAAACGTGATTAGTACTTGGATGGATGACCGTTTTAGATACAAATTACGCTACTCTCTCCCTCCCTGGAGTAAATTCATCTCTATTTTCACCCAGTGCAGTGAGGCACTTGTGTGTGGTTCCCCAGGCTTTGGATATCGCTTTGGTCCATTGATAAAAAGTATATAGAGGTGTCCGTCCTGACTGCCCCAGGCTTTGGATATCGCTTTGGTCCATTGATAAAAAGTATATAGAGGTGTCCGTCCTGACTGAGGTTTTCCACGGTTCCCTTAGTCTCAGCTCAGCAAATGCTGAGACGTGTAACAGGCCATGTCCCCTATTTTTTCCTCTCTTATCCGCTCCAAGCTCATAGGGGTGTATACTTATAAAAAAATTAAAATAAGGAATGAAAATATCACATATTGATTTTCGATGCTCTTTTTAATCTCCAAGAATGGTTGTCAGTTGAAAGTTACAGCAAGTGCGTATTTTTCACGTTACATGGCATGCTGAGAATCGAATGTAAATCATGCATTAAAGCTAAATTTATATATATTTTCTTTTCGGAATGACTCGATGCGAGAATTGCGCAATTGTTGCGAAATCAGATTTAATTTGCCTCCTAAGCAATGCCGCTTCTTCTTCTTTTTTTTTTTTATCTTATCAACAGATTCCACGACGTTCGTTGAAAACTTTTTTTTCGTTTTGTTTCAAAATATAAATTGATTCCCTTTTAAAATGGAAAATGAAAATAGAACATTAAATAAAGAGAAGCGTAAATTTAGAAATATTAATCTACAATCTTTCCATTAAGTTTATTGATTATAGCCCGGATGTTACATTATTTTACTCACTTCCGCTTCCGGTTACGGGTTCAAGTTTTGTGAAAGAAAAATAAAGTCAGTCAGAAAAACACAATTTCTAATAGACGATAATCCAAGAATAGAAAGATTTAATTTTAATTTTAAAATGAATGTTTACAAGTAGCAAATGGTTGCTATACCTGGAAACATCATAAATATTTTTGATGCATATTTGAGCAAATTCAAATTTTTATTTCGATCATTGGCTTTACAGCATAGATCACGTCAGAGTTGTTACATGGATTATACATAACAGATACTTAATTATAATTAACATATTACTTAAAAATAACATACATATTATAGGTATCAAGTTTTAATTTTATTGTCAATTTTTTTCAGATTTGTTTGAACCACCTATAGCATACTTAAAATGATACTGCAAAACGCTGTGACGTCATAGTCATGCAAATATTTAACACGTTAACATAAAGGAAGGCGTTGCATGACGAGTTTGTTCCCTATATTAGATATTGAGGGTATTATAGAGAGTAAAGTTCATGTATGTGAAAAAATTGACAGTACAAAACTCCACAGGTCCTCTATTCGAAATATGCAGAGCATAATTTCAAGAAAGTTAACCATTTTCAATGTTAGCTTACTATAAGAGCATATTCTGCTATTGCTTATCGGCGTAAGCATTCAACAGTATTGATATATATATAATAATATATAAAAAAAAACTCGTAGAAATACGAGCGGCCATGGTCTAATTCAAACTTCCCGCCATTTGGCAAGTTAGCTACAGGACAGGAAACCATGGAAACCTGTAGCAGAAAGTCCGGCACATTCGGTAGGTGCATCTTAATGCACCTACCGAATGTAGGGCGCTTGTCCAAACCACGGAAAAATGGTGAAAAATATATCACCCTAGACCGGGATTTGAGCCCGCAATCTTTATCATGCGAGCCGGACGTGCAACCAATGTGAAGAAACTTCTTGGTTTTCATGGAGATGGTTCATTTTCAACTTAATTGTGACTTATTCTTTAAGCCGGTATCAATGTGGATTCAGATGGCGACAACGGCGATGTGTCTCGATTTTGTCACACAAGCTGTGAAATCCTATGCGGCAAGTGAATTCGCCAGGTTGCGGCAGCGAAATCACGTTAATTGCGATGCCCTTTTTTTTTTTAATCGCCAAATATGGCCGCTAATGGAAGTCACAGCAAGTGCGCATTATTCGCGTCACGTCGCATGATAAAAATCAGAAAATCACCATGTGAATCCACCTTTATACGATACAATTTTTCTTGTATGGAGCTGAAATTTTCTTGTTATGTAAAATTGTATATCGTGTAATACAGGCTTTAGTAATAACGTAATTAAGTAATTATTTTCTCAACGATACCAATGCCATCTACCGACAAGAGAAGTTTTTACAGGAAATAAATCAAATGTTTAGGACACAAATTGCCGTAACATTCATTCTGCCCCTATATGTATACTCCATTTTTAACAATGACTTCATAAATTAAGTTTATATTATTTTTTATAACGTTAAATAACATACTTAAGTGGTTAAAAAAAATTGATAATGACTTTTTGTGGTCTTTTTATATACAGTATAAAGCTTGTTAAAAAAACAGCTGCATTCTTGCTCGAACGATATCGATTGTGTTTTACAATGCAGAGCCACACTTGTGAGATATATTCAGAGTTTATCTCTACGGCAAAAGTTTGCAAGTTGAATCTTTTTGTAGCATTCGTTTGAAAAAATTTACAGAGATTTATTCTTGGGTATTATCATCTTTTTTTTTAGAAGTTTTAGAAATGCCTGGTGGCAAATTCATAAGAAGTAAAAAGAGTTGAGGAATAATGTAATAAAAACGATAAGCTGGGATCAAGTTGAGAGAGAGAGAGAGGGAGAGAGAGAGAGAGAGAGAGAGAGAGAGAGAGAGAGAGAGAGAGAGAGAGAGAGAGAGAGAGAGAGAGAGAGAGAGAGAGAGAGAGAGAGGAGAGAGAGAGAGAGAGAGAGAGAGAGAGAGAGAGAGAGAGAGAGAGAGAGAGAGAGAGAGAGAGAGAGAGAGAGAGAGAGATATATGCGACTATTGATGGGAAGTGTTGAAGTGTTGAAAAGGAAATTTGCTTGCTTATACGAAACGGCTAAAAAGGGTAAGGTAACACGCCCAATATTAGAAAAAAAAAATCACACATTTAAAAATTAAGAAAAAAAAATGTTCTCCTCTACACCCCCTATCAGTAGCTAAAATATCAGGTATACAAATTTGAGCTAGTTTTTGAGTTATTAATTTTTTAAGTTGACTAATTTAACATGGAGAAATGGAACTTCCATGTTAAATTAATCAAATTTAAAAATTTCTATCTTAAAAACTAGCATGAATTTGTATTTTAGCTACAAATAGGGGATGTAGAGAAGAACATTTCAATTTTTTTCTAAATTTTCATATGTGGGATTTTTTTTAACATTGGGCGTGTTACCTTCTTAAAAATCAATGTCCTATGCTTACATAAACAGTCACGTTCAAAGCGCATTTTGAAAATGACTGCTGATAAATATGAAACATCAACGTTAGTCTCAGCTGCAACCGTGTGAAAAATAAAAAGACGCACAAATTGTCACAACATAAGCCTTATGGATGACGTAGATTTTTCAATAACAATTAATTCGTATGCGATGACTACTTGATTTGATTTGTTTATTGGATCCAATACAGAAATGCCATTTTATGGATACATGATATAGTTCATCTCCAACAAAGAAAGACATTTTATGTAAATTTCACAAAAACACACTTCAAATAGGCCTAAACATAATTAAATATACACTATACATTTTATATACACTAAAAGTTGTATTGTTCATTAAAGCATTAACATATTAAATTACTCTGTTGACGAATAATTCAATAATTATATAGAGTGCTTTAATACAACAAACATATACAGGTATAAAAATACCAAAATAATGTGATCCGTATTTGAAAATCATTCGGATTAAACACCATGTAAACAGGGCTACATTCATTCAATATAACGTACTTATTATTAATTCATGACAACATTCAGGAATCGATCCTAGCGTTTCAAATTCAAATTTTTTTTACGTCAATTTTCCAAGCATACAAACACAAACATTATAAAATGCAGCACTTTGAATGAAGGGTTAGACACGTCAGAAACAACATATTAACAAACATATTAAAAAAACATTAAACATTAGAACTTATAAATTGCAAATAAGCGTTCACACTATAAAGACAACAATTAATTAGTAGTGTTCTCACTGATTTTTTAAAATCTTTATAATTTGACAATTCTCTTATACAACATGGTAGTTTATTATACAGTCTAATGCACATTGATAAAGGTCCTTTTTATTACAAAGTTCAAGCCTGCTAATTGAAGGAGTTATAGTTACATTCTTGTTTCTTGTTTCATAATTATAATTTTTTGATACGTGAAAATAATGCTTAATTTTGTCTGAGAGAACCATGATAACTTCAATCAATTTGTTCGGTAGTTGATAAAGTATACGATCAATCACCTCCCGGATGCAAAAGTGTATTTTATTACCTACCATGTGGAAACCGGTAGTTCTTGTGATCGAATTCACGATTTTCTATGTAATTATGAATCGACATACTACTGCGTCAAGCGCAGTTACTTTTTTTTATCATAAAATATTTTTGAAGTAAAAAAACGAGCAACAGAAATAAACATTGTTTTTCCATATATAGAGTGATGTCGAGCGAGGCATGGCGAGGCGAGAAAAGCGCACTTGCTTCAAAATCATATGGCGGCCATGTTGGCGATAAAATTGCTGCCCGTAGCGTTGGAAGCGATTTTATCTCATCAACATGGCCGCCATGACATTTTAAAGCAAGTGCGCCTTTCCGTCCCGTAATGCTCTTGAGAATACCTCCTGTAAGGCGCATTTCCATGGAGCGTGGAAAGTGAGGCTTGGCGCGGCGAGAAAGGCGCACTTGCTTCAATGTCATATGGCGGCCATCTTGGCGTGAAAAAAAATCAAGGCGCGATTTAATCGCTGCGGGAAAACAATTTTTCCACGCCAACATGGCCGCCATATGACATTGACGCAAGTGAGTCGCTCCATGGAAATGCATCTTTAAAGTATGCAACCCACTATGCACTAATGCATAACAAGTTGCCTAAATTGTAGGCGTTATAATTATGCTGTAACAGTGTGCTGGTATTTAAACTTTAAATGCCCATGTTTACATTCCGCTTACTAGTTACCCAGGCTTTGTACATCACTTTGGTCCATTGATAAAAAGTAAAGGTGTCCGCTCTGACTGAAGTTTTCCACAGTTCCCTCACTGTCAGTCTCACCTCAACGAATGTGTACGTCCTACATCCATTCCCTACCTTATCCCATTAACTTGCCACGTAAAACACGGGTACAGTCAAATTAATTTTATATTCTCGCCGGAAGTGTCCGGAAGTGAGAGGTTTCTGTCCTTTCTGTTTGCATTTGGAGTTTGAAATTTTACAGAGAGCTTTGCAATAAGAGAAATAACTTGTTTGCAAAAGTACAAAAATCTGACGTGAACAGGAAGTTCAGAAACTACTCATTTCCGGCTACTTCCGGTGGGAATTTCAAATAAATTTGACTATAGCAGTACAATTTCGGACACCACAAATGTTATCCCCCGAGTTATAATATAGGTAATATTTTATTCACGTTTAACGTCTCTCTTTTGTCTTTTTTTCTTCACATTTTGCAGTTTTTGCACCATTATTTAAGAAAAAAATGGAAAATTCTCTTATTGAACATAAAGTCTTCGATTCAACCTCTCATTTTAAGCGACAAAGAAAACGATTTCTCTTTTATATATAAAAACGTTATATATTTTATATTTTTAGGTTTAGACGTGTAAAGGATGAGTTGAAGATGTAATTTTTCAACTAGGAGGCCTTCTTTGTTAGTGCATGGGCTTTATTTTGAGTGTTGAACTTGAATTTAAATATTCATTCATGAGTGCTCTTTCTTACCTCTTCTAATATTAAACAACTCGTTTCTCTTTTAAGTCAGTAACGTGATACAATTTTCATGCATGCAAGAAAACTTCACATGATGTCGAGATAAAATTCATTGTTAAGGTAGAGATAACACGGATCAGCTGACCAAATGCTAAAAAAATCCTATTCATGAAAATGATAATTTTTTTTAAAACATTCTCCTCTACATCCCCTATCAGTAGGTAAAATATCAGGTATACAAAAACGAGCTAGTTTTCAAGTTATTAATTTTTAAAGTTTACTAATTTAACATGGAACTTCCATGTTAAATAAAATTAGTCAACTTTAAAAATTCATAACTTGAAAACTAGCTCGTTTTTGTATACCTGATATTTTACCTACAATACTGATAAGGTATATAAAGATTTTTTTTTATAATTTTCATGAATGGTATTTTTATTAACATTGGGCGTATTATCTCTTATACCTTATAAAAATTAAAAATATATTATTATACTATCTGGAAAAAATTGACAATATTCTTGACTCGAGGTCTTATCCTAATTCCAATAAAAATTTGACTTGAAGGTTATTCATTGTAGCATGTAATACTGACTCTAGCTGTAGCAAATCTTGAAGGGGAAATCTCTTCTTATAAGTTATTCATGTGAGGAATTTAAAAATGTTGTAAAATTGATTCTAATTAATTTTTAGTATTGTGGTTATCAATGTATTCTACTCGCAATACAAACCATTGTCTGTCACATGAAGCCTTTTTCTTTGTTAAACATGGGACGACGTAGTGTCTAATTTCACCACCAGAGCAGAGAATGCAATGGAAATGTTGGCGCTAGTTGACACAACTATTTTCATAATTATATAACTTTAACTTTCCATACGTTATTATTTATTTATTTTTATTTTGGAACAACTGGTTGTACATACAACATGGTTCACGTCAGACACTGAAAACAAAACATAAAACATTGCATAATCAATATAAATTTTAACCATTTATAAATACAATAATAAAAAAGTCAATAATTATTAACAGGTACATTAATCATAACATTTTCACTAATTTTGTTACTAAAATATGATTTCACTGAATAGAAC
Organism: Siphlonurus alternatus; assembly: GCA_949825025.1. Classification (NCBI taxonomy): domain Eukaryota; kingdom Metazoa; phylum Arthropoda; class Insecta; order Ephemeroptera; family Siphlonuridae; genus Siphlonurus; species Siphlonurus alternatus. The sequence continues at coordinate 3,456,637 of OX463784.1, read as the reverse complement.
TCCTTTTCAATCAATATCTTTTTTAAATTTTTTTTAAAAACAACGTCACTTTCAATATTTTTGATACTATTTGGCAAGAAATCATAAATTTTTGCAGTTTGATAAAAAGAACTTTTCTCGAATTGAGCAGAGTTATGTCTTTCTATAATAAATTTATCTTTGTTTCTTGTATTATAAAAATGAGTATCAACATTACATACATGTGTACAATTCAGGATACTTGCGCTTAAATACATAGCAATTTAAAATGTACATTGAAGGTAAAGTTAAAACATTATTCACCCTAAAATGTGAGACACAAGTATCTGTCTTATTAAAATGAAGAATAGTACGCAAAGCACGTTTTTGCAAGATGAAGAGTCTATTCAAATGAGTGGAATAACTACCAAAAAAAAATTAATCCATAAGCCAAATGAGGATACACATAAGAATAATATACAGTGAATAATGTTTTTTGAGATACATGATCACGTAATGTATACAAAACAAAATTTGCCCACAATCAATTCTTTTACATATATCATTCACATGAGTTGTCCAGGCTAATGTTTCATTAATATGAAACTCAAAACTTTTTGAGTTTTGTATATCATTTTAATATGTTTAAGATCATTTTTTTTTATAATATTTACATAAATGTTACTTAAAAGGTTAATATTTCTAATTTTATTATTTTTTAATATTGATACAAGTGTTCATTATAATGGAGAATTGTCTTGTTATTATAATCATTTATGTTTTGGAGTGATTATTTAGATTCAATTGCAGGGAGTGTTACCATAATATAATTGTTCATACTGCTTTGATTTGCTTGTATGCAGGATTATTTGTAATATATATATATATTTTTTTTATTGACGTGCTTTCATAGTGTTTGTGATTATTGTTTATGACGTGCTTATATTGTTGTACAATCAAAAAGCAATAAAATGATTATGAATTATGAATATGGATCCCTAAAAATTTCGCACAAGGTACCCTTTTAATTGGGGTATTCAAAATTGGGGTTAACATGTAAATCAACAACTGTCTTATGTTTGTCACTCATAGGATTATGGAAATTACCAACAATACTCTGATATAAATTTTATAAAATAAAAAATAAAGTATTGTTGTGTTGAATTTTATGGTGTAAAAATGATGATGTTAAATTTTAATTTTTGTAGCCTTCTGTTACGTTTTTCATTGTTTTTTAACGACCTATATCGTACCCATGCATTATACCATGTGTATACCTGAGTTGAAATAATTTTCATCTTTTCTTCGCTATTAAGCTCTCCTCTCGTCTTTTCTTCTCTTATTTTGCACCATTTTAGAAGTAAAAAATAGGTGAAAAAGACGAGATTACGTATTTTTTTCCTTTTCTTGAATATAAAATGTTAGAAATATTGTCTTCATTTCATCCTTACTTTGAGCTACGAGGAAATAAGATATGTTTTAGAGGTAAAAAGATTATAGGTTCAGACGTGTAAAGGATGAGTTGAAGACGTAATTTTTCAACTTGGGTAAATGGAATTTGATGAAATGAATTGAATTTGTCCCTAGCGGTCGATTTTCTTGCCGCGTACTGTATTTTATCGGACATTCTTGATTAAAATCGATTGCATTGTTGTCTCCCCCTCCCCTAGCACAAACTGCGGAATGTCCCAGATTAGAGATATATTGTTGGGGGAGAACTTTGAGGGGTCAAAACAAACCCTTTGTGATGTTTTACATGAAAAGTTTTACTGGAAAGAAAACATCGCTCTTTTAGCGATAACATTGTCTTATGTGACCAAAGTTGTTTTCAGAACGAAATGCAGTTCTTTATAAGTTATAAGGGGGATACGAGAGAAAAATAGAAATGTGTAATGCACATTCTCAGAAATAGGTGTTTCACAAGGTGTTTCACAAAGTGTTTCAGAAACGCCTAAAATGTTTCATAAAATGCCCCCTTATTTAAGACACATCTCGTGTATTAGAAATCAAATTCAAAACACTTAACGTGTTTCAGAAACACATTAAGGCTTTCAAATGTCACCTTTTGAGACTTAAAATTTATCTTAACTATAAAGGTGGATTTTCATGAGCGACAAAAGCGATGCGGCGCGATTTGACGTAAAAGCTGCGAAATCCTATGCGGCGGTGAATTCGCTGGTAATCGCGTTAATTACGATGCTCTTTTTCTTTTAATCGCCCAATATGGCCGCCAATGGATGTTACAGCAAGTGCGCTTTATTCGCGTCGCGTCGCAGGCTGGAAATAGCCCATGAAAATCCACCTTAAGGTGGATTCACATGGCGATTTTTACCATGCGACGCGACGCGAATAATGCGCACTTGCTGTAACATCCATTGGCGGCCATATTGGGCGATTAAAAGAAAAAGAGCATCGTAATTAACGCGATTCCCAGCGAATTCGCTCGCCGCATGGGATTTCACAGCTTGTGTGACAAAATCGCGTCGCGTCGCCGTTGTCGCCATCTGAATCCGCCTTTAAGTTGGCAATTTCTGTTTGGGAGAGCTTATCTTTTTCTGCAGATTCCAAACAGTTCTAGACAATGCATTATGTAGTTATAAAGGTAAAAGGCTTTCAAGAGGTTAAATCAATTCACTAAAATGGTGTGCTAAAAATCTGTGCTAAATTCCGCTTTTATTTTTTAATTAGCACCTAAAATTTTGCTCATTTCATCACCTCTTCATCTTCTTACAATTAAAGTTATATTTGAATTTTTAAAGAGCAAATCTGAGCAATTCTGCCACATATTTTTTTTTTTTTTTTTTTTTTACAAGGATACACCCCTAAGAGCTTACAGCTCGCGGCGGGGTACTGGGTAGGGATAAGGTAGGGAACGGATAGTGGCCACGGCCTGCATGCTTACTCGTCCCAGCATTCGCTGAGGTGAGACTGAGGGAACCGTGGAAAACCTCAGTCAGGACGGACACCTCTACTTTTTCTCAATGGACCAAAGCGATGTCCAAAGCCTGAGGAACCACACACAAGTGCATCACTGCACTGGGTGGAAAGCGAGACGAATTTACCCCAGGGAGGGAGCAGCGTATTTTCTACTTGAAACGGTCACCCATCCAAGTACTAACCACGCTCGACGTAGCCTGACTTCGGTGATCTAACGAGAACCGGTCAATGCACTGCGCCACGCTCGACCTTCAAAAATTTTCAAAAATCTCATATGACAAATTATAAATTAAGCAACTTATCCCGTGTTCTTTGGTCGTCCTTGAATCTTCCATTAGCGAAGGTAATGTTGGATCGTAAAGTTTAATAGAGGCTTCAAGTCAGCTGATTTTTGCGGTGTCCCACCGTCCTATCTAAACCTATGTATAAAGAAACCAAACAAACGTGAATTCACCCAAGAAGAAGATTTTGTAGGGAAAATTTCATTAAGGAACGTTTGTCCAAACCAAAAAAATATAGTTGATAATTGAAGAATTTGAATTTTTTAAGTTATTTATAACCAAGTAAAATTAAAAAAGTAAAAAAAAAACACACACCTTGCTTTATTTTCAAGTGCAAGATGGACCTTAGTGACACAAATGAACATTGCGAGGCGCACTAACTTGAAGCCTCTATTAATTTGAGTCTGATCTCTGACTCAGTAGGGAAACATCAACTGGAGTCAAGACGTGAAATGTTGCAGGGGATACACTTCTGGAAACCACGAACGTTATGTTTGTGTTAGCCCGAGTTGAAATAAATTTAATTTTTTATTCACTATCAAGCTGTCTCCTCGTCTAATTTCCTCTTATTTTGCACCATTTTAGAGGAAGAAAGACGAGATTATGTCATTTTTCCTCTGCTTGAGCATAAAATGTTAGAAATATTGTCTTCATCCTCACATTGAGCGAAGAGGAAATAAGATTTGTTTTAGACGTAAAAAGATTACGTTTAGACGTGTTAAGGATGAGTTGAAAACGTAATTTTTCAATATAGGGAAGAAGATGTAATCTCATATATTTCCCTCTTTTTACTTCTAAAATGGTGCAAAATAAGAAGGAATTAGACGAGAGGAGATCTTAATAGTGAATAAAAGATGAAATTTATTTCAACTCGATCGTTTCTTCTAATGGTAAACAATCTCCAAGTCTCGCTGTTATTTTCCCCCGTGCGGCTCATTACCTACCGTAAGTGGGGGACTAATTACGCTCGTCTAATGACCGCCAATTAGATCGAGGGTTAATTTATGGCGGGAACTTTTAATGACTGTTAAACAAGACCTCGGTTTACGACCGCTCGTTAGAAAAGGGACTCGTCTAAATCAAGACTGTCACATTTAATTATCAACTTCTTCGTCAATCTTCCATCACGTGACTGTAGTTGGAATGTTTCAATGTTAATCTTATATTTAGTGTACGTAATTTTGTTTTGGTTCAATATTTTTTACATTTTAAGCTGAAAAGAAGACGTAATCTCGTCCTTTTCCCTCAGATAGCTAAGGTATTAATGCTGCTGGCTTACCCCGTAAAGGATATGGCAACATGTTATATTATATATTTAAAATTATGATCTGAATATTAAATTAAATGATTTTTTTTGTGTTCTTTCTGTTACATTATACTCCTCGTAGTTTTTTCATAACTAGTTGAATGATTTATATTTTTTATCCGACGTAATTTTAGACAGATTATTCGTTTAATGAACAATCCACGTTGTAATTGTGGATGATGACGTCATAGCCAAAAAAATGCGCGCGTAATTTAACATTTGTTAAAAGTTTAGAAATGGTATCTAGTTATATAAACTTTCTTTACTGAAAACAAATTTAATAATCATAAATTTAACATCCCTTATAATCCAATTAATTGACATGTCACATTTCTCAATTAAATAATGTTCTCTTCCTTTGCCAAATACGTAACTAATAATAGGGTTAGAAGTATAGGCGAAATTAATTTAAAAAAAAGTTAACCATTTGAAAATATATGAAGACTGAAACAAACAAATTTTGACAAATATATATATATATTAGTATTACAGATTTTAGTTTACTTGGTAGATTCGACTACGCTCTGCGATCGTCTTTTGCTTTTTATCCCAGCATAGGATGACGAAAGTCTGGAAAGTTAGGTGCCATAGTGTATACAGTTATTCTAACTGTAAGATCTGTTAGACTGCATGTGAATATAATAAAATGATTTTCCTCCATCTGATTGTAACCATTTTCAAAAAAAACACTAAAAAAAAATATATATATTTGCAATTTTTGTATTTTGATCTTTCTTTTTTCGACAGTTGTTTAACTGGTCAAACTGATATTGATGTTGTGCAAAACGTTCGCTCTGGCAACTCTTTTAGAAGGCTTGAGGGAATCCCAAGACTCATACCTCCCAAGCCATGTACCTCTGCACATAAGCTTGGGTTTAAGTACCGTACCGTGGATGCTTGGAATGCAGCCCCTGCCAGCATCAAGACCCTCATATCCCCAAATATTTTCAACCCAATATTATTTGATGGGTTTGTGCAGTGAGTGAATAATATGAGACTGTTATTCTGACAATTTGTTTTATGACTTCGTATAATAAAATAACCCATTTCCATGTAATAACCTTGTAAATAACCCATTTCACCATTTTTTTTCCTTTAGTATCTTTATTTTTGTAACATGTTAATATGTACGTATATTTGGTGAAATAAATAAATAAATAAATAAATAAATAAATAAATAAATAAATAAATAAATAAATAAATAAATAAATAAATAAATAAATAAATAAATAAATAAATAAATAAATAAATAAATAAATAAATAAATTATCATGCGAGGGTATAACGTTCGTGAAGTCCGTTGTTCATAATATATTAACTAAACATGTTATCTGTTGTAAAATGTCCGGGGTGATGATGTATTGATGTTTACTGAACCAGACCTCTCGCTTTTTACGACTTACAAACTGCCCTTTTTGTGCACTATAAGATGGGGTGAAATGATCTGCTCAGCGTTTTGCGGGCTCTTCCGGAACCGGGGCGGCCACGGCCTTGCAATTCATCCCGGCATTTGCCTGCGACTGACAATGAGGGAAACATGGAAACTTAAGCTAGGATGGACGCTACATCTTTTCCAAAGCCAGGGAAACCACACTTGGTGGAAAAGCGCAACAATTTACCCCTGGGTGGGAAACGTGTTTTTTGTTGAAAATGGTCATCCATTCAACTACTAATCATGCTCGCCACTGCTTGACTTTGGTGATCTGACGGGACCCGGTCAAGCGCACCTCTTTGATATTTCTAAAAAAAGTTAAAACAAGTGAATGTATTCCCTATTTTATAGTTTGAAAAATTACGTCTTCAACTCGTCCTTTACACGTCTAAGCCTAATTCTTTTACCTCTAAAGAACATCTTATTAACTCTTCGCTCAAAGTGAGGATGAAATGAAGACAACATTTTTAACATTTTGTGCTCAATAAGAGGAAAGAAGACGTAATCTCGTCTTTTTCCTCTAAAATGATGCAAAATAAGAGGGAATTAGACGAGAAGAGAGCTTAAGGGTAAAGTAACACGAATCAGCTGATTTTTTAGTCTCATTTAATTAACATGTAAACCTTAGCAAATTCACAAAAATTTGAGAAACAAATTTTAGTTTTTAGTACCTAAAAGCCATAGAAAAACTTCGAGACGATTTTTTTTTTTTTTTAATTCAGTTTCTATTTTGGTTCTCCATGAGAAAGCCCTTGTGTTGAAAATTAAAAAATTAATTAAAAAAATCGTCTCGAATAATTGTCTTGAAATTTCTTCTATGGCTTTTAGGTATACTAAAAACTGTGTCTCTAATTTTTTTTTTAGAATTTTTGTGAATTTGCTAAGGGTTACATGTTAATCAAATGGGACTAAAAAAAACAATTGATTGACTTTTCCTTACCCTTAATACCGAATAAATGATGAATATTATTTCAACTTGTTTTATCTTGATTGACAACACGTACAAACAAGTCTAATAACGTTCTTGATGTACTGATGTGTACCCCTCACTGTCCTTTCTATAAATTAAACTAAGGGCTGTTATTGTAAGAAGAATGACCGGAGAATTTATTTACCAGCAGCTGCGTGGGTGAAACACATTTTTCAAAACAAATGACACTACATTGTTTTCCAGGGTCACAAATATATCATTAAATAACATCACTACTGCCTTATATAGGGGTGGAATTGACAAGCCTATATAATAAAACTGTATGAACCAACCCTTATATTATACTGCATAGTGGAATTTTACTGGAGAAGTTATGAGATAAAAAATATATATACGTGATGGTCTTATAAATGTAAAATTTATTTTCATAACATTTTGTAGTACATATGAGCTTAAGGATGAATCTCAGTAGATTGATATCTCGCAATCGTACCGCCTGAATGTAACAAAACTTGCAGGGGACTTAGAACTCACCATCAATAGGTGGCATACAAATTTTGAAGCAAATCTGTCTTGTCAGTTTTGTGAGAAAACTGAGGTAGAAGTTTAACATTGGTCTTATGGACGAAAACCGGAAATGGAGCATGCAAGACTGAATTTGCTCAAACCATAAGAGATTAAGATTTAGAACATTCTCGATTTTTTAAAATTTATTTCATTCGATTTGTTTGCAAGGAAATATTCTTTGACTCCAGCAGTAACTGAGATTAATCTTTAAATTAAATTAAAAAAATATTTATTTTTTTTCGGTGGATTGGTCAACGTTGAAATTTTTTATTCCATAAAAATAATGACCTCGAGGACCTCGAGGAATATGTAAATTAATCACCAATATTTTTTTAATAATTTTTTGACCCCTCTAACAATATTAAAATCGTATTGCAGAACGCTGTGACGTCATAGTCATGCAATTATTTAACACGCAAGCATAGTTCTTGAAAAACGTCCCGAGTTGAAAAATTACGTTTTCGACTCATCTTTTACACGCCTAAACCTAATTTTTTTGCCTCTAAAACAAATATTATTTCCTCTTCGCTCAAAGTGAGGATGAAATGAAGATAATATTTCTAACATTTTATGCTGAAGAAGAAGAAAGACTTAATCTCGTCTTTTTCACCTCTTTTTTCCTCTAAAATGGTGCAGAATAAGAGGAGAAAAGACGAGAGGAGAGTTTAGTAGCGAAGAAAATATGAAATTTATTTCAACTCGGGTTTGCATGACTATGACGTCACAGCGTCTTTCCCATCGATTTTGAGGGAGTTAGAGAGGATTCAAAAAATCTGAAAAAAATTGACATTGAAAATTAAAACATAACTCGAGGTCCTCTATTTATAATCAAATATACACTCCCCGAGTTAAAATTAATTTCGTCTTTTATTCGTTATTAAGCTCTCCTCTCGTCTAATTTCCTCTTTTTTCACACCATTTCAGAGGGAAAAAAGAGGTGAAAAGACGAGAATATGCATATTTCCCTCGTCTTAATTCGAGCAAAAAATGTTAGAAATGTTGTCTTCATTTCATACTCACTTTGAGCGAAGAGGAAATAAGATGTGTTTTAGATTGTAAAAGGATAAGGTTTAGATGAATTGAAGACGTAATTTTTCAACTAGGGCAGTAAAAGTTTCATGAAATTTATCCATTTTCCTGTATGACGTGGATCATTATAACCACAGCCAGGACTAACCGGAGCAATGCACACCATTTCAAGCCTTCACATTTCTGTAGCACAGTAAATGAGATGCAAGCGTCAATATTAAAAAGTACAAGTCGTTAAATTTACATGCATGGTAACAGCAGAGGGAAAAAAGAGGATCTAAAGGCGGATTCACATGGTGATTTTTATCGTGCGACACGAAGCGAATATTGCGCACTTGCTGTAACATTCATTGGCGGCCATATTTGGCGATTAAAAAAAAGAGCATTGCAATTTAACGCGATATTCGTCACCGCAATGACGAATTCGCTTGTCGCATATAGGATTTCACAACTTGTGTGACAAAATCGCATCGCATCGCCATTGTTGCTATCTGAATCCGTCTTAAAAGGTAGATTTTCATGAGCGGAAAAGGCGATGTGATGCGATTTTGACGCACAATCTATGAAGATCCTATACCGCAAGCAGATTCATTGAGAATGTCGAGCATTGCATTGAACGCTCTTTTTAATCGCCAAAAATGGTCACCAATGGATGTTACAGCAATTGCGCATATATAATTCTTGTCGCAAGCTGAAAATTATAACCCATGTAAATATTGTACCATAAAAACTTAAAGGAAAGGATGAGTGAAATAAATTAATAATGAAGTAAATAATTTATTTTTGTAAAACAGATCATTTTATTAAAAAAAAAATATTCCAATATTCGTCTCCATTCACATCCTTTACTATTGACAAACCTTTCTTTACCTGGCGTCCTCCTCCGAACTGACGTCACAAATCGTATTACCTGCCTGACTGACTCGGGTGATGTTGGACCCATGCACTGTATAATCCTCGCTTCGGGTCTATTCCTTTAAGTTTATGTATTGTACATTTTCTTTGTGACTTTCTTTTACCTGTTAAAAGCCACCTGTAGGGGAACCAATCCAACATGAGGGGAAGGGAGGGGAGGTAAACACCTGAGCTTTATCCTGTAAGTAGGCAACCCAATAATCTCGTAACGCTATCCTTATACGTTTGCATGGTCTAGTAGGTTGCCATTTTATGGAAAATATAAGAATAATATAAATGCATGAGATTTTTTAGACCCCCCCTCCCTTTTCCCTGAATTATAAGAACTCCAACCACCATACCTCCTTAATTTTTTATCTAAACTATATAATACGTTTTATGCGTACTAGCTGTATATATTATTATTATTATTATTATTATTATAACACATAAAGTATAACACAAATATTAGAGTGTGTAACATTGTATACCTTAATAGACTTGAAAATTTATACCAGAGCTATTTTGTACTTCTAAATGCTTCACAATTGTATTAAAATATCAAATTAGTATTTTAATTAGCAAATAAAATTTTGGAAATGGTTTAACAATTTGATGCTATGCCATCTATTGGGGATATATTCTAAGGTGCAAAATCTTCTACTCGCAATGGTTATAACAAACCATTGTTTATAATGTCTGTCACATGAAGCCTTTTTCATTGTTAAACATGGGACGACGTAATGCCTAATTTTGCCACCAGAGCAGAAAACGAAATGGCATTGTTGGCGCTAGTTAACCGTTTCAACTTCATAATTAACGGTCATTTTCAAAATTTAACATGTAAATCAATAACTGTTCCATGGTTTTCCTTTCACGCGACAGACATTACACAACAATACTTTGTTTACTAACAACGAGCAGAAGACTTTGATACAGGGTGAAAGATTGTACTGTACAATTTACTTTGTTGCAAACAGCGTTCATACATAATATGAAATGAATTTTTCCAGTTAAGGTCAAAGGTTGGCTGCATACCATCATGGCTGTGATATTTACGAGATTGAAAATTTTATTTAAGGCTGGCTGCTTGCCACAAAAATTCACCAGAATTTTGGGGAGAAATCGCTTAAGGAAATGAAACCCTATATATAGCTGCATATAGCTGCACGGCCTACATCATAGCATCTCTCTCTCTCTCTCTCTCTCTCTCTCTCTCTCTCTCTCTCTCTCTCTCTCTCTCTCTCTCTCTCTCTCTCTCTCTCTCTCTCTCTCTCTCTCTCTCTCTCTCTCTCTCTCTCTCTCTCTCTACATCCGATCAACCATGCATTCGTTTCAGCACACTCTAATTCAAAGTAAATATCCGATTATAAGACATCGGATATATTTATTGGAATAGAGTGTACAGAAATATTTTCAAGGTACACTCATTACCTTGGAAAAAAATTCCAACCTTCAGTCTTGTTAATTACCAGGTCCTGTGATATTCTTATGGGGTATGCATGATTATTCTTATTAACAATTATGGGCGAAGGAAATTTTCCGAGGCGACGATTGTACACTCTATATATAAAGATTTTCGAGGTAAATAGAGATCTGAAGGGCATAAAACGAATACACGGGGCTGCAGAGTTTTATACGAACCCTTGACCCTTGTCAACTCCCTCCAACTTAATAAGAGCGACCCAATCAGCAAATAGATGAGAATTTGACCATACTGACCGGTGCGTTTGGCGGCTATCTGTTAATTACATAAAACCATAAAGGCAAATTCACATGCACTGAGAAAAATCTGGGATTGAGATAACACCAGCTCTTATATTAGTTTTTTCTAGTGTCGTCATTAATATAATAGTGTTTTAAGAAGTCAAATTTTATACTTCTCGTTACCCCAGACTTAGTGCAAAGCCTTCGGATGCAAATAACTCTAAAATATTTTTGTGAGCACTAAGCGGGGTTTTCCTTATTTCATTCATTAGAGTTGACAGGAGGAGAAGAGTTTTGATGACAATCACACAAAGTTATACTTCAAATAACCCCAGGTAGAATGAATTGGAGCCCAATAGATACCATAATCCACCACCAGAGCACACCACATTCGCTTTTTTATCAGCTGATGAGGGCATCCAAAATGTTAGTAATTAAATACCATTTCTGTTATAATTACTATGCAGTTCTATTTGAAAATTATGTTTTTGTAATTGTTATTTTTGGGAGCATCTTTTTTTCCCCAAAGTCAATGATTATCAACTTAGAAGTTTTTATATACCAAATTTACTGAATCTGGTAATCAGCCTGTCGAGGTGTAGTGGTTGCATGATGTAAATACAAAGGTGGCCAAACAAGCCTTAATTAACATGCAATTAAAGTGAGATAATAATGTTAATAAGTTCGCACTAAAATACCACTGGCGCCAACTATCGGCAGTTGCCGCAACAAATCCTATCGCGAGTAGCTCGCGAGTTTGTTAACAACATTATCTCCACATCGCGAGCTCAATTGAGAGTTCATATTACTATGAAATAACTATTTAAGACATAAAAAAATAAATAAAACGTTCAATTTCCTTATAAAATTGTATTTTCCTTCAATACAATGTGTATATATGCGCGTACGTGTATAGGTACCTAGCAACACGAAAAAAGTACATTACCCAACGTTGCTTTTCATTCGGAAGAACACTTTTATTTCATTTATTCCAAATACATCACGCTTTTCACACACATTATAAACACTCTGCACAAATCTAAATATATTTAGGATACACCTCCATTGCTACAGAAGGTTCTATATTGTATTGTTTCACGCGAAAATATTATAAAACATCACGTATGATATGGTGAGTGACTTTTTGGCGGCATTGCAGTCATTGTAACTGGCGAATGGCGAAGAGGAGTCGATGCGGCAACAGCGCAAAGCTGGACGGGGGAGCAGGGGAAGTGAAGACGAGAAGCATGTGTCGCTTTTAAGGGTTATATTTGTATTAAGAAGCATATAAAAGTTATATTTACAATTAAGTAGAGGCAGGTTTAGAAATTGTTCTGACTTCATTGACTTTTCCATGCTTCTCGAATTTTCTGGAAAAAATGTATGTTATTTGTTAAAAAATAATATAATATATAAATCAAGAAAGAATTGTAAAGTGTAAAAATTGTTAATAAAACCAATTATTAATTGTCCAATATGCATAGGATTTTTTTTTTTTTGAAACTGTGTAAAATAAAATTCAAACTTCATAATATGCATACAATTATGGTAGATACACAGTAAGCATAATGCATATGCATATGGTATCATATCATACGAATATAGTGTAACTATACTACTGTATGCATACAGTATGACAACATATACTGTACAGTACACACCCAGCATAACAACACTAAATTTGTTTGGTAATTATTATGCATAAAGACGTGTATGGTATATATATAATATGAGTATGTATATATATTGCATGACACTCCTCATCATAGTATAATACTTACCAAATCTTTCATTGCAAAATTATTTTATTTTTATTATTCATTGCAAAAGGAACTTATATTGTTAGTTTTTTAATAATTTTAAAATTCACAGTTGTCATTGTTGTCAAAAGTATCAAAGTCGTATCAGCTGTCTGTCTCACTCAGAGATGCAAAACTTCGCGCGAAACATGGTGTGCGAAACTTTCGCGAAACATTCGCGCGAATATTCGCGAAAATTTCGCGAAATTAAAAAATGACTGTCGCAATGCGATTTTTCATATATTCATCAAAAAATTAAGAAAACAAGATAAAATGGCTCCTTTCATGACCTGTCTAACCTCGAATGTGTTAAATGATTTAAAAAATAATTAAAAGTAATTTTTAAAATTAATAAAAAATAAATAAATTCTTTTATATCTAATAAATTAAATAGAACTCTTTTTTAATTCATTTATGCAATTAAACCTGTCATTATAAAGTAAAATTAGGAAGAAAAACGGCGTATTCATTAAATACGATTCGAAAAAGTAGAGCGGAAAATTCAAATATATCAATTTCGCGAAGTTTCGCGCGAAACTTTCGCGAAACTTGGCTTGCGAACTTCGCGAATATTCGCGAAACTAGCGAAATTTCGCGCGAAGCTTCGCGAAGCGTTGCATCACTGGTCTCACTTGACTTCATTCCCTCTTGAATCACTTCCCCTGCTCCCCCGTCCCCCGTCCAGCCGACTCCAGCTTTGCGCTGTTGCCGCATCAACTCCTCTTCGCCGTTCACCTGTTCGGCTAACTTCGGCCAGTTACGGCAGTTACGATGGCTGCAATGCCGCCAAAAAGTCACTCGCCATATCATACGTGATGTTTTATAATATTTTCGCGTGAAACAATACGATATAGAACCTTCTGTAGCAATGGAGGTGTATCCTAAATATATTTAGATTTGTGCAGAGTGTTTATAATGTGTGTGAAAAGCGTGATTTATTTGGAATAAATAAAATAAAAGTGTTCTTCCGAATGAAAAGCAACGTTGGGTAATGTACTTTTTTCGTGTTGCTAGGTACCTATACACGTACGCGCATATATACACATTGTATTGAAGGAAAATACAATTTTATAAGGAAATTGAACGTTTTATTTATTTTTTTATGTCTTAAATAGTTATTTCATAGTAATATGAACTCTCAATTGAGCTCGCGATGTGGAGATAATGTTGTTAACAAACTCGCGAGTTACTCGCGATAGGATTTGTTGCGGCAACTGCCGATAGTTGGCGCCAGTGGTATTTTAGTGCGAACTTATTAACATTTTTATCTCACTTTAATTAATTTACATTGGTCACCTTTGTATTTACATCATGAGTGGTTGTGACATCCGCTTCAGGTGCTAGAGGTGCCTGGTTCGAATCCCAGGAGGGGTAAGTACAGTAAACGACTTTTAATCAATTAATAATTACCTACTTTCAGTAAAACTTTAATAACGTAAAATAAATTGCGGATTAATAATAAAGAAATAAAAATAAAATATTTTTTTAAATTTTTAATTTATTTCTGTAGCTGAACCCCAATATTATACTTTAATTTACAATATAGCATGGGTTAGCTGGACTCCCAGTAGCATCATACGTAGTATAGAATACACTCCAGGTTACATTAAGCAATACTCGCTACCACGCCAGACAGGAGTAGCGCACTCTCCCGCGGTGGGTTAATATGCATCCCAACTGCTGGGTTCCGCCTCACTCACTACCTGGGATTCTCCCGATACTACCGCGAGAACACCACGCCTGGGTCAAAAAGAACACTAGCTTAGATAGCGGCTATAGCATATCTATGGTAGCATAGTTATTACACTATCCAGGTTTGATTTCACACTAGTGTTTTCTCAGTGGCACATGAGCAACGATTGCGATGCGACGCGGTTTTGGCGTACAAAATCTTTCAAGAGGAAAATGTGGAGATAATGTTGTTAACAAACTCGCGAGCTACTCGCGATAGGATTTGTTGCGGCAACTGCCGATAGTTGGCGCCAGTGGTATTTTAGTGCGAACTTATTAACATTATTATCTCACTTTAATTGCATGTTAATTAAGGCTTGTTTGGCCACCTTTGTATTTACATCATGCAACCACTACACCTCGACAGGCTGATTACCAGATTCAGTAAATTTGGTATATAAAAACTTCTAAGTTGATAATCATTGACTTTGGGGAAAAAAAGATGCTCCCAAAAATAACAATTACAAAAACATAATTTTCAAATAGAACTGCATAGTAATTATAACAGAAATGGTATTTAATTACTAACATTTTGGATGCCCTCATCAGCTGATAAAAAAGCGAATGTGGTGTGCTCTGGTGGTGGATTATGGTATCTATTGGGCTCCAATTCATTCTACCTGGGGTTATTTGAAGTATAAGTTTGTGTGATTGTCATCAAAACTCTTCTCCTCCTGTCAACTCTAATGAATGAAATAAGGAAAACCCCGCTTAGTGCTCACAAAAATATTTTAGAGTTATTTGCATCCGAAGGCTTTGCACTAAGTCTGGGGTAACGAGAAGTATAAAATTTGACTTCTTAAAACACTATTATATTAATGACGACACTAGAAAAAACTAATATAAGAGCTGGTGTTATCTCAATCCCAGATTTTTCTCAGTGCACATGAGCAACGATTGCGATGCGACGCGGTTTTGGCGTACAAAATCTTTCAAGAGGAAAATAACACGAAAATATTTTGATCGACGTAGTCCCATTTGATTAACATGTAAATTTTAGCAGTATATGACAAAATTTCTGAAATTTGTTAGGGACAGATTTTAATACTATAAAAGCCGCAAGAAATATTTCAAAACAATTACATGAGCTGATTTTTTTAAGTATATATATATATATTTTTTTTAATTTGGGTTTCCATGGAAAAGCCCTATAGTATATAGATCGTTATATAGTTCAGTGATATAAATCCTAAAAATTTAAATGTAAAAAAGTGGCTCGAGTAATCGTTTTGGATTTTTTTCTGTGGCTTTTAGGAAATTTTAGGTACTTGAATTTCTCTCTCAAAAAATTCAGAATTTTTGTGAATTTGCTAAGGTTAATCAAACGGGACTACATCGATCAGCTGATCCGTGCAACATTCCCCTTAACATTGGTATAAACTGGCTCTAGCCAGAGACGAAAGGAGCAATAAATCTTGTCTGTTTTCCGTAGTTCTACTAATGCTAATGGTTGCTGGTTTTTGTATCAATCAATATACCGTCCTGCACGTCGTAAGAAGCTTTTGGTCTTGATGTTGTTCTTTCGAAACTCCATCAGAGAGGTGATCTATCACCTGGGGACGTCTACATGTAGCTCACTTAAAGGATGAGAACCAACTTAAGTACACCCGAGTTGAAATAAATTTCATCTTTTAAGGCTGATTCAGATGGCGACAACGGCGATGCGACGCGATTTTGACGTGAATAAAAGCTTTGAAATCCTATGTGGCGGCGAATTCGCCAGGAATCGCGTTAATTACGATGCTCTTTTTCTTTTAATCGCCAAATATGGCCGCCAATGAATGTTACAGCAAGTGCGGATTATTCGCGTTGCATGATAAAAATCGACATGTGAATCCACCTTCATTCGCTATTCAGCTCTCCTCTCGTCGAATATCCTCATCATATTTTGCACCATTTTGGAGGAAAAAAGAAGAAAATTACGTCTTTTTCCCCTTCTTGAGCATAAAATGTTAGTATATTGTATTCATTTCATCCTCACTTTGAGCGAAGAGGAAATAAGATGTGTTTAGTGGTAATAAGATTAGTTTTAGACGTGTAGCTGATGCCCTAATTGAAAATTTCGTCTTCAACTGATCCTTTACACGTCTAAACCTAATCTTTTTATGTCTAACACACATTTCCTCTTCGCTCAAAGTGAGGATGAAATGAAGACAATATTTCTAACATTTTATGCTCAAGAAAAGGAAAAAAAGACATAATCTCGCCTTTTCCCCTCTTTTTCCTCTAAAATGGTGCAAAATATGAGGAATTAAACGAGAGGAGAGCTTAATAGCGAAGAAAAGATGAAATTTAATTTAACTCGGGTGAGTTGGAGATGAAAATTTTAAACTAGGGTGATGTTATTGTTAATAATTAAATGAGCGAGTGCACACAAGTTATCAAATTTTCTACTTGAAGAATTTTAAAGATTCTTTACAAATTGCGTCTCCTGTTATTATATGCTTTGTTAAACTTGTATTTCATTCCATATAATACACAGTTTTTGTAATAATTTGTCATAAAAAAATATGCATGAAATTAGTCAACTTTGTTTCTCGTATAATATTTATTTTCATTCATTATTTGACGATTTGTGCTTATCTGTTTAAATAGTCATTTGTATAAATTAGCATGGCAGAAAACGAGAAAAAAATGTTATGCTATCATTTTCATTCTAATGGTAATTTGTTTAAATGGAATCAAAATATAATACATCAAATTCTCTCTCTTTCTTCCTCTCTCAAAGCTTTAAATTGAGAGTTGAAATAAATTTTATCTTTTATTCGTTATTATACTTATTATAACGCTCTCTCCTTGTCTAATTTCTTTCTATTTTGCACCATTTTAGAGGAAAAAATACGAGAATTTCTTTCCTCACTTTGAGTGAAGAGGAAATAAGATGGGTTTTTGAGGTAAAAAGATTATAAGTTTAGACGTGTAAAGGATAAGTTGAATACTTAATTTTTTAACTATAATATATAGGAATAACACTACAATATAACATTCTCTTACTGTTTAAAATTACAGTCATCGCCTTGGAAAATTTCTCACTTGCAGCCTTGTTAATCACCATGTCCCGTAAGAATGAGACAGAACATGGTGATTAACAAGGCTGCAAGTGGGAAATTTTCCAAGGCGACGAGTGTACAATATATTGTCAATATCATATATTATGTATACGCAGTTTATTTCTCATATATATTTTATATGTTCTATTTTCGCTCCCCTCTTGACTAGATTTATGGCATACAGATAACGTCGGTTATTTATGAAGGCGTTAGGATGACTCAATTTGCTTCGATAGTTGATTAATACATCGAATGTGTTGGGAGAAAGAAACTTTTAAGCTGCGTTTACACAAGACTGCATTTTTGACACACTTGTTGTAAGTGAATTATCCATCAATGGACTTAATAAATATGGCTGCCGTATTATTTAACAGTAATTGCGCAATTTTTACATCAATCGAGTCGCTTCGAAAAAAAAATCAGTCATGTAAATTAATTTAGCAACGTGATTGTTAAGGAAGAGATAATACGGATCAGTGGCCCAATGCTAAAAAAATCCCATTCATAAAAATTATGAAAAAAAATTTAAAATATTCTCCTCTACATCCCCTATCAGTAGGTAAAATATCAGGTGTACAAAAACGAGCTATAAAGTTTTCGAGTTATTAATTTTTAAAGTTCTCTAACATGCATGGAGAAATGGAATTTCCATGTTATATTAGTCAACTTTAAAAATTAATAACTTGAAAACTAGCTCGTTTTTGAGTCTACGTCAAAAGAACGAAAAATAAAAGAACGAAAACAATTTATACGAAAGGCATTACACCGAAAACAAAAAGGACGAAAGTAATTTAACACGAAAACATTTTAAACGAAAGTATAATTAACCGAAATGGAAAATGTGCGAATGCATTTATAACGAAACTTAAAAAACACGAAAGCATTTAC
Source organism: Siphlonurus alternatus (assembly GCA_949825025.1). Classification (NCBI taxonomy): domain Eukaryota; kingdom Metazoa; phylum Arthropoda; class Insecta; order Ephemeroptera; family Siphlonuridae; genus Siphlonurus; species Siphlonurus alternatus. Next base: position 3,438,127 of record OX463784.1, on the reverse strand, counting down.
AGCGAAAACATTTTAGCCGAATTCAATAATCACGACAACCATTTGGCCGATAGTTATTTGAACGAATTGGAAAACAACGAAAGTAAAATAGAACGAAAACATTTAAAACGAAATAAAAAATTCACGAAAACAATTTGGCCGAAAGTTATTTGAACGAAAACATTTTAGACGAATCAAAAAATAACGAAAACAATTTGACCGAAAGTTATTTGAACGAAAACATTTAAGACGAATAAAAAAATAACGAAAACAATTTGACCGAAAGTTATTTAAACGAAAACATTTAAGACGAATCAAAAAAGAACGAAAACAATTTGACCGACAGTTATTTGAACGAAAACATTTAAAACGAATGGGAAAATTACGAACACAATTTGAACGAACGCTATTGGACCGAAATAAAACACACCGATGAAGAAAAATATTAATAAAAAATTAAAACAACATATTTAAACCAAAATTTTTTTTTAAATTAAAACGAATGCAATAAAGAAGCTATACAGACTGCATGAGCCAGAAATGGTGTTCCGAACCCATGCTAAAATTTGGGCAGGTTAACTTTGAGCTAGAAATTTGAAATTTGGCATACGTAAAGCCAAGGGTTCCAGATTCTTTTGACATGTATATACGTAATAAACAATTTTTAAAATTAATATTTCCAGCCGTTTTAGGGGTTGATTCACGATTTGCATTTCTTCCTTATGGGATTTCCATGTTAAATTAAGTTGATAAAAAATTTTTAGCCGATTTGCACCAAAATTAGTTTTTAAGGTTTTCAGAGCACGCTGTATTTAATGGTGCTTCCTCACCCCTAAAAATTAAATCACTAACTTGCTCGGATTCAAAAAATTCAAACTATGGGATAAAAAAATAAGTCCGTTTCAATGGCATAATCAAAATTTTGATAGCATCATTTTTTCATGTAGTAAGGGTCATTATCTCATTAGGGGTTGTTTTCACCACTTTTTAAATTACATAATTAAATACAGCGTGCTCTTTTATCTTTTATTCGCATTACTATTGCAACAGTGTTGTCAGATTTGCAGGTGTAGCCACGCCTCTTGACCTTGACAGACAAATTCTCAGGTTATACCTTAAATGTTGTTATAATTTTTTACTAATATTTTTCTTCATCGGTGTTTTTTATTTCAGTTCAATAGCGTTCGTTCAAATTGTATTCGTGATTTTTCCATTCGTTTTAAATGTTTTCGTTCAAATAACTGTCGGTCAAATTGTTTTCGTTATTTTTTGATTCGTCTTAAATGTTTTCGTTCAAATAACTTTCGGTCAAATTGTTTTCGTTATTTTTTGATTCGTCTTAAATGTTTTCGTTCAAATAACTTTCGGTCAAATTGTTTTCGTTATTTTTTTATTCGTCTTAAATGTTTTCGTTCAATTAAATTTTCAGTCAAATTGTTTTCGTGATGTTTGTATTCGTCTTAAATGTTTTCGATCAAATAACTTTCGGTCAAATTGCTTTCGTGCTTTTTGAATTCGTATTAAAATAATTTCGTTCTAATTTACTTTCGTCTTTTTTAATTTCGGTCAAATTACTTTTGTACAAATTGTTTTCGTGATTTTTGTTCTCGTTATTATTTTGTTTCGTGTTAATTTAATTTCGTGGTAAATGATTTCGTTTATATTTGTTTTCGATGTAATTGTTTTCGGGATAAAGTCAGTCGTTGAAAATGCTTTCGTGATTTTTGTTTTCGTTGTTTTGACGTGATACCTCGTTTTTGTATACCTGATATTTTACCTATATACTGATAGGGGATGTAGAGGAGAACATTTTAAATTTTTTTCATAATTTTTATGAATGGGATTTTTTTAGCATTGGGCCAGCTGATCCGTGTTATCTCTACCTTAAGAAGCAATAAAAAAAAAAAAAACGCGAAAACTTCAAATGAGGTATATTTTTTGACCTCCTCTTTCGATTTTGCGCCTGAAAAAAAAAATAAAAAAATAACGCTATGCTGCATGGCAAATTGTGACATTTCGCATTGCAGATACCGAAGTATGACTCCAATAAATTCCATCCAATATATTATTATGTCCATTCCATTAGTTTGAAATATTGGCGTCACAGCCGTGTGATGCAAATTCACGTCTCCTCAATTCAAGCAGGGACTTCCCCCAGAGGTTTAACACAATTCAGACAAGTCCAATATTACGTCATGTAGGAAGACATGCTAAACATCACATGAGTCTTCGGGGAATTTTACACCTATAGACACCACGAACGATATACCATGCTGTGTTAGTGACGTCACCAAAGTCTTCTGCTCGATACAACAATACTTTATTTATAAACAAATTTATAACAAAGTATGGAGTATCAAGCTCAATTTTTTTTATTGAAGAAAAAGATAGAGGGTACAAAGTTATGCTAGCCTGATTTTTTTCAGGTTTTTTACAGCTCTGGAATCATATTTAAAAAAATTATTGAAAGCTCATTTTGTGACGTCATGAGACGCCGCTCTTTAAGGAAAAGATAGAACTTGCGCCCTCGTGACGTCACAAAAGGGACTTTCAACAATTTTTAAAAAATATTGCCCGGTCTCTAAAAAGTCTGAAAAAAATCAGGGTAGCATAACTTTGCACCCTCTATCCTTTTCTGCAATAAAAAAAATTTGAGGTCGATACTCCATTGTTGTCCTATGAGTGAAAAACATGGGAAAGTTGTTGATTTACATGTTTACTTATGGAAAATGACCGTTAATTATGAAAGTTATTATGTCTACTAGCGCCAACAATGCCATTATTTTTTCTGCTCTGGTGGTGAAATTAGGCACTACGTCGTCCCATGTTTAACAATGAAAAAGTCTTCATGCGACAGACATTATAAACAATGGTTTGTTACAACCATTGCGAGTAGAAAATTTTAAACGTCACGCAGTCTATGGTTAACGTAGTTGAAAAATTACGTTTTCATCTCATCCTTGAAATCTCGATCTAATTTTATTACGTCTTTTTACCTCGAAAACACATCTTGTTTCGTCCTCGATCGAAATGACGATGAAATGAAATTTTTAACATTATTTAATGCTCAATAAGAGGAAAGAAGACGTAATTTCGTCTTTTTTTTATTTTAAAATTATGCAAAATAGGAGGAAATTAGACGAGGTGAGGGCCTTATAGCGAATAAAAGATGAAATTTATTTTTACTCGGGATACCTGAACTTTCTGAAAACTGATAGATCCATTTAAAATTTGCATGCCTCCATATTGATGGTTAAATTCTCTGCAAGTTTTGTTCAATTCAAGGGGGCCGACTATGAGGTCTCAATCAACTGAGGTCAATCCTTAAAGTAATAAAAAGTGTATAATCTGCTAAGGAAATTTTCATGGCGAGAAATAAATTTGAAAACAATTGATTGCATAGATGTATAAGTGTATGCAATGGGGCGAATAAAATTGTTATATACATGTCTATTTTGCCGTCCTAATTAAATAGAAAAAAAAACACACTTGAAATTGTAACTACCCGAGTTGAAATAAATTTCATCTTTTCTTCGCTACTAAACTCTCCTCTCGTCTAATTTCCTCTTATTTTGCACCATTTTAGAGGAAAAAATATGTGAAAAAGTCGAGATTACGTATTTTTTCCTTAAATTGTTAGAAATATTGTCTTCATTTCATCCTCACTTTGAGCTAAGAGTAAATAAGATGTGTTTTAGAGGTAAAAAGATTACGTTTAGACGTGTAAAGGATGAGTTGAAGACGTAATTTTTCACCTTTAGTATATATCTATTTATTTGGTTGCTAAAAAAAATCCTTACATATATAATATTTTATCAATTTGTTTATTTCTACAAATAATGCAGTGGTAACGCTCCTACCTCCCCCAAGTGTACCACGCTGTTACGTTGGTTGCTGTGGTGGACACTCAACATAACGTGTTATTTATGACACAAGTTGGAGAACAAGGCTTGTCTTGAGCTTTGCAGCAAGAAGTGGTTGGTGGTTAACCGCGGGAACGGGCGATAAAAGATATTCGATATTCTTGCCGATACGATAGTAAAGTTTGGGGTTGTATGAATTAATGTTTTGACGTATTTATATACGACTATGCAGTCCCTATTTTTGCTTAAACTGAACCCTGTTGTTAGGTACTTGTAACAAATGACTGAATTTAATCTCCCGGTTCTTTGTGACAACCTATCAGAACCAAAAAGGTGTGCCCCTCGATCTTCTTATGGGACTTTTATGCTATTCAGGGGTACACCTTTTTGAATTCAATAGTAGCATATTGATTGAAATTTTGTGGGTCCATTGGGTCCCTTTCAAAACTGGAGACCATGCATGGCCATAATCCATCTTAGCACTTGTCATGACTGAGGGTACCATGGAAACCTAAGTCAGGATGGTCGGCAATTTAAGAAAGACCATAATATATGCTTATTACAGATAGGTGAGATGAACTGATTTTTTTGTTAAGAAATTTGTGTCTTCAAAAATTACAAATCTGCATCTTTTGTAGCTTGTCCCTGCATATTAGGGATAATTTATAGATCATGTTTCAGGAAATTTTGATATACCAATAACATTGCACGCTGTTATTAGACGCGGAATATTATATAATTTTTTAGAAATAGGCAAGGATATTCCTAGATCTTTTAATTTTCTCTTCGTGGTCTTTGAATGCGTTTCTGCCAACAATAAATTTAATGACTCTTTCATCAATAAGAAGCTTACATGAACAATCGGCCAATAATATTAATCCAAAATTATGATTAAATTATGTATACAAAATTTTTATAAAAAGATTTAAATATAAAAAAAAATAAATAAAAAAAAATATAAAAAATTGCGTGAATGTGATTATAAAGATATTTTAATTTTATATTTGTAAAGTGTCCCCTGAAATTATATTTTCAAATTTTCATATTTTAAAATAATTATTTTGTATTTAATTTCAACGTACGTGTCATACAATTTTTCAGTGCATCAAATTGCCGTATTGAGGTAGTGCAATTTAAGAACTATCTTCCCAGAACTTTATTTAATCAACAGTTTTTTGGCTACCAGAACCTCTCTGATACATTTTGCTAATATTCAATTTTTCCTACTGTGTTCAGAGCCGAGAAAAAAGAGCCATAAAATTTAAATGTCAAAAATAACGGGAGTTATACAGCAGATTTGTTTTTCTTATTACAATAAATCGTTATCAACGATTAATCTCAGTTACTTCGAAATCAAAGAATATTTTCCTGCAAACGAATCGAATGAAATAAATTTTAAAAAATCGAGAATGTTCTAAAACTTAATCGCTTATGGTTTGAGCAAATTCAGTCTTGCAGTTTTTTTACAACAGCTCCATTTCCGGTTTCCGTCCATAAGGCCAATGTTAAACTTCTACCTCAGTTTTCACAAAACTGATAAGACAGATTCGCTTCAAAATTTGTATGCCACCTATTGATGGTGAGTTTTAAGTCCCCTGCAAGTCTTGTTGCATTCAGGCGGTACGAATGCGAGATATCAACCTACTGAGATTCATCCTTAAGCTTCAATTCGGAAAGAGTAATTGCCTCAAAGGCCCCTGTAAAGTGTGCAGCCTGTAACAGTGAGTTGCCTAGCTATAAGGAGGTGTAAAAATTATGTGAAAAAAAAAAGAAAAAAAACGAAAATGAAATTGAAACTGAATTGAAAAATCATCATGTACTGCAAATACCTTGCAATATTCATAAAGTATATAACCTAAAGGCGGTATTACACCATACAATTTTGCATACAATTTTTCCTTGCAAGAAAATTTCATCTCCATACAAACAAATGGATTTCAAGTTTTCTTGAAAGGAAAAATTGTATGCAATAATTAGAAAAATTTGTATTGTGTATTATACCGTCTTTTTCCTTTTATTAAGAGAGGCATATTTTTCTCTGCTCTTTCAACAATTTTTTAAAAATAGTTCCCGGACTCTAAAAAATACGAAAAAAGAATTAGAATAGCATAAATTTTGCACCCTCTATATCTATTTCTGCAATAAAACTCATGTTGTTTATGTTGTAAATAGAAGCGATACCAATATCCTTTCTCCATGCTCCAATATTGCGTGCTGCAGTTAACGACTGACGCAGCTGTACGCCATTTGCACGTAGCTAATTTATGTGTTGGAGTGACACAGGGGGTGGGGGATGTGTGTCAGACGTGTTGTGACATGCGGGAGCAGGGGTGAACAATCTGTCGTGCATATTAGATGTGAGTCAAGTTTTAGGAGTGGATCATTAATATATATATGAGGGATAGAAATAATTGATAATAAGTTGAAAAATTCCCGAGTTGAAATAAATTTCATATTTTCTTCACTATTAAGCTCTCTTCTCGTCTATTGTCCTCTTATTTTGCACCATTTTTACGAAAAAAAGAGAGGAAAACACGGGATTACGTCTTTTTTGCTCTTCTTGGAGTATAAAAATGTTAGAAATATTGTCTTCATTTCATCCTCACTTTGAGCGAGGAGGAAATAAGATGTGTTTTAGAGGTAAAAAGATTAGGTTTAGACGTGTAAAGGATCAGTTGAAGTATATTTTTCAATTAAGGTTACGTCTTCAACTCATCCTTTGCACGTCTAAACCAAATCTTTTTACCTCTAAAACACATCTTATTTCCTCCTCGCTGAAAGTGAGGATGAAATGAAGACAATATTTCTAACATTTTAAGCTCAAGAAGAGGAAAAACGACGTAATCTCGTCTTTTTTCCCTCTAAAATGGTGAAATAAGGAGGGAATTAGATGAGGAGAGAGCTTAATAGCGAATAAAAGATGAATTGATAAAAAAAAATGGATAAATGGATATGATTTATATAATAGAGCCGATTTTGTCCTTTTTTAATTAGATTTCATTAAGAAGAATATATTTATAAATAACGGGGGACATTCACGAAGCACTTTAACCGCCACTTTAGCCTCAATTTTTATCCCTGCAGTATTAAACCAGGGGCTAACCATAGGAACTAACCATGTTTAGTCCCTATGGTTAGCATCAGGGATTAAAATCAAGGCTAAAGTGAGTGCTTTTTGAATGTCCCTCACTATAAATAAATTAGTACTTATAAATTACATATCAAGATAATTCTTAATACAGTAAAATTGCACTGTCATTAAATAATTAATTTACTTCAAATTCTCACATGTAACGGCTTTTTAAATCGAATAATGTAAGGGCAAAATTTTGAATCAAGTAGTAAAATAATAGGTACTATAAATATTATATATTCTTTGGTAAACATAAAACCTGTCTTAAGGGTAAGATAACACGAACAATCGATTGTTGTAGTCCCATTTGATTAACATTTATTTATTTATTCATTGTACATTCAGCCACAAGGGCTGAGGCTATTCAGGAAATTCAATCCCTCTTTAGCCGTAGTATATACATAAATTTTTGTTGAGATTTTTAGAAGAATAGAACATGAGATATATATAATTACATAGGAAAAAAAATACATGAAAAATAGTTTACCCTAAGATTCTAATACAATATGGTATACAATATATATAATGCTGTAGTACAAAAGCAGGTGGCACACAAAATATAGTGACGCTCGTGATATACGTTATCTGTAACAGAAGGACTTTAGAATTTTTGTTGACATGCATGATCACAGATAATTGCGAGATAAAATTTGAACTTTATTTTGACTAGAAAAGTAATTAAGCAAGTACTGTAAATTTTTTTAGTAAAAGTTGGCATTTAATCAAATTAATATTTATAGTATTTGCTTATATTGAGAATTAAGGTTTATTTACTATGTAGAGATTATATTATACTGTGTATAAAATATTGACTAGTTATATTATAATGGTTTTACACAATACAAAAAAAATTAAAATATAGAAACATGGATGACTTTTAACTTAAGGCTTTTAACACATTAATATCACAATTATATGACAACTATGTAAGATTAATACTGTATATATAAAAAATTGACTAGTTATATTATATGGTTTTACACAATACAAAAAAATTAAAATATTGAAACATGAATGACTTTTAACACATTAATATCACAATTATATGACAATTACACATTGGACAAATAAAGATAATCAGGTAGTAGGTAAGGAGGAAAAATAGGAGTTGGTATCGGAGTTTCGATGTCAGGGTAATGTAGGTGAGTGATCAGAGATAATGTAGAAGGAGGATGGGGGTACTTGTAGAGAGGATAATAGAGGTAAGCTGGTGCTGGCTTCCTCAGGAACTCGAGCATGTGCTCTCGCTCCTCCACGACGATTCTGCACACATAGCGAGCGCGGAGCCGGGCAAACCGCTCGGCTAGCGGCTCGGCCCGCGTGAGACGATATACCGCCTCGTTCGCCGTCTCCGGTGGCAACCTGTGAATACGCCTTAAAAACCTTCTCTCCATCTGAAACAAGCGCTCTTGCAAATGCCGTGGCATGATGGCAGTAATACAAGATTGATAGTCCATTATTGGGCGTATAAACATTTTATAAGTATGAAGGAGAGTCTTGGGAGAGCAGCCGCGGAGTTTGCCACGTAAGAGAATTAGAAGGTTGAATCTTTTACGACATTGAGAGAGCATGTGACGGAGACTAGGAGCGAAGTTAAGCGTGCGGTTCAGCGTAACTCCAAGATATTTTGCAGATATTTTTGGTGCTACTATTTGATTCCAGAGTTTAATTCTGACGTCTTTTAATTGTTGAATACGTCTCCTGGAGTAATGTCTGTGACGAAAAAGCACAAGTTGCGTTTTTTGTGGATTGGGAAGTATCCTCCATTTTTTCATCCATATTTCTTGAATATTTATATAGCATTGTAGTAATTTACTAGCAACTTTTGTAGAAAAGGCAGTAACCCAGTTGGCGATGTCATCTGCGAACTGTTCAGAGTAGACATTGTTACCATTTGGTTGAGGAAGGTCACAGCTGTAGAGGAGGTACAAATCAGGGGATAATGTACTACCCTGAGGAACCCCGGCTAGGGGTGAAAATATATTTGAAAATTTATTACCAATTTTAACTTGACATGTTCTGTTTGATAAAAATGATTGTATAAGTTTAATAAAGCGTGGTGAAAATTTGAATTTATGTAGTTTATAAAGTAGGCCATTATGCCACACTTTATCGAATGCTTGATTAACATGTAAACCTTAGCAACCTCATAATAATTCAGATTTTTTTTGAGAGACAGTTCTTAGCACCAAAAAAATGTGGAAAAAATTTCAAAAGCATCGGACGATCTAATTTTTTTAAATTAATTTTTTAAATTTTCAGTATAGGGCCTTCCCATGGAGACCTAAACTAAGAAATTAATTTTAAAAAATTGGAGCATCCGATTGTTTTAAATTTTTTCCATATATTTTTGGTTCTAAGAACTGTCTCTAAAAAAAAAAAAATCAGGTTTATTATGAGGTTGCAAAGGTTTACATGTTAATCAAATGCGACTACAACAATCGATGTTTCGTGTTATCTTACCCTTAATCTTAAATTTGTGAAAGTGTGAATCAAATTTTGATACAAATTACGTGTCAAATTCAAACAAAGTATATATACATTTTTACATAAAAAATCATACGTTTATTTAAAAAAAATTATTTCTAAATTTGCAATTCCCTCGACTGCTATGAAGATTGTGCAGCCCGAGGCAATTCCATTCCTCCCCCCCCCCCCAGGGGCAGATAATGGAGCGGAAATCTTGAGTCGAGATGTTTGAGGAGCACCCGATCGAAAAATTGCAGTGCTGTTGTGTAAATATCTGGTAGAAAGTCCTTTCAATCAGCAAGCTTTCACTAAATTACACCGTAAATTTATACCAGGTAACGGGACTCAGATATAAAGGTGCGTTTACATGAGAGTGCATTTTTTGTTTACATGTCGCGAAATTTGTTAACTAAAAAGATGAAATAAATTTCATCTTTTCTTCACTATTAAGCTCTCCTCTCGTCTTTTCTCCTATTATTTTGCACCATTTTAGAGGAAAAATATGAGATTACGTATACTGTTTTCTCTTCTTGTGCATATAAAATGTTAGAAATATTGTCTTCATTTCAACCTCACTTTGAGCAAGGAGGAAATAAGATGTGTTTTAGAGGTAAAAATATTAGGTTTAGACGTGTAAAGGATGAATTGAAGACGTAATTTTTCAACTAGGGAATATTAATGAACGTAAAAGAGACATAAGTCGTAAAATGGACAATCTTATTGATTTTTTTATTGTATATTTGGGTATAGAGGACCTAGAGTCATCTAATTCTATTGTCATTTTTCTTCCGATATTTTTTACCTTTTTAAAGGTAGATTTTCGTGAGAGATTTCCAGCCTGTGACGCGACGCGAATAATGCGCACTTGCTGTAACACCCATTGGTGGCCATATTTGGCGATTAAAAGAAAAAGAACATCGTAATTAAAACGACATCCGGCAAATTCGCTCGCCGCATAGGATTTCACGGCTTTTACGTCAAAATCGCGTCGCAATGCCGTTGTCTTCATTTGAATCCGTCCTAGTTTAAAAATTACGTCTTTAATTCATCCTTAAAGGCATACAGGCCTCAAAATACAAATTAGACAGTCGCCAAGTGGGTTTAGAGTATATAATCAACATTCGCATCATTTTTTTCCACGCGTGATGCATCCGTGCGAAGTCGCAGTTCAAAGTAAGAAATTTAGTTCTTGATGACGTCACGAAGTCCTTGATGACGTCACAACTCAATGCTAATCGGTGCTAGCTGTGAGTTGTGACGTCAGCAAGGACTTTCTTTACAGCGCGACTTTGCACAGACGCACCGCGCGCAGGTAAAAATAATACGAATGTTGATTATAAACTTGAGCAACACTTAATGTCTGTTTAATTTGTTATTTGAGGCCTGTATACCTTTAACACATCTAAACCTAATTTTTTTTACCTCTAAAACACATATCTTATTTCCTCTTCGCTCAATGTAAGGATGAAATGGAGACAATATTTCTAACATTATATATATATGTTCAAGAAGAGGAAAAAAAGACGTAATATCATCTTTTCTTCTCGTTTCTCCTCTAAAAAGGTGCAAAATAAGAGGAGAAAAGGCGAGAGGAGAGAGTGAATAAAAGATAAAATTTATTTCAACTCAGGCACTTTAACAGCCTCAAAATTGAGGGGAAAGACGCTGTGACGTCATAGTCATGCAACGTAATTCCTTATGCATAGCTTTTGCATTAAATTCGCGCCGCATCGCCGTTGTCGCCATGTGAAGTTGCCTTTGCCTTTTAGATTTTCTGGCGATGCAGCTGAAAATATTGTAAAAATAACAACAACAATTCCCCACAGCTCTCACTACGTCTCAATAGCTAGCGGGAACACGTTCTCAAATCGAGCGCATCCCCAGGGGTAGTTTTTGATAAATAACTGCTTATACCAAGTTTTTTTTTTATCGAATTTGAGATCAATGAACTACTACATTTCTGTATACAATTTTTGTTATCTCAATCTTGGCTGAGAAATATTTTCACGAAGCCTCGGGAGAGATGATAAATTGACCGAGTTAAAATAAATTTAATATTTTCTACGAAATTATGCTTTCCTCTCGTCTCTTGACCTTTTGTTATCTTATTTTGCACCATTTTAGAGGAAAAAGACAAGATTACGTATTTTTTTCCGTTTCTTCAGCATAAAAAAAAAAAACTTTAGAAATAATGTCTTCATTTCATTCTCACTTTGAGCGAAGAGAAAATAAGATGTGTTTTAGAGGTGAAAAGATTAGATTTGGACGTGTAAAGGATGAGTTGAAGATGTAATTTTTCAACTAGGGTGACTTCCAGAAATTATAATTTAATTCGATCTGTAACGCATGACACAGGCAGATCATATCTTAATACAAAAACATAAATAATATTCCTTATCTTGCTTATTAAACTAGCATATTAGGGGATTCTTATCCACAAATAACTTATTATGTTATTAAAAGCTTGCACATGGGAGTATATATCTGCCGATGAACCTTACTCTATTATCAATAAGGTTTGTTTTGTACTAGCTTATCAGTAAAAAATAACCTTAATGTAACTTTAGTGAAGGTATATACAACGTATACAATAAATTGAACGGACTGCTCATGCAGCAATATTTTTCATTTGCCATAGGCTGCTTTTTTTTTTATTATTTTGACTTGTATTTGTGATAATTATATGTTGTATACAGTATATTTCTGTTCCAAATAAAATATATAATAAAAAATAAGTAAATAAAATTGGACATTTCTAGCATTGGTATGAGGGGGGGAGAGGTCAAAACAATCATAATTAATCATAATTAATTATCTTTGAATCAGGAGACAACTTTCCCCTGAAGACATTGAAAAATATTATTAAGGCTTATACTTATTATTACATTATAGCAAAAAGAATTACCGAAAAGAGGAAAAAAAAGTGACAAGATCATGCATCCCCCGAAGAAACGTACAAATTTCAAGTTTTGTTCATTATTGTTACAATTCCTGATTGATAAAACAAAGTTCCACCTCTCCATATTATAGACATCGTGATAACATCCACAGTACATACGTGACGTGGTGTAACAGCGTGTCGATTTCCGAGCTCCCAATGATTGGTTTCCCCAGCTGTTATTACGTTTCCTGTCGTCATAATCACCCCCCCCCCCGTGTTACATAATCGCCCACCCCCTCCTCTCGGCGAGGCGCCAGGCGCCAGCTGAGCGTCAATTTGTGCTCGCTTCGTCGCGCCTCGTGGGGAGTGGGCGGGAGATTTGTGACTGCTTGTACATGGAAATTAAAATTGTAGGGAGATGTCGTGTGACTATGTTTACATGCAGGACTAACAATTGTAAGAAGATCTCTGTGACTCCGTATATATATAGGCATGGGATTAACATTTGTGCAATGTGACCGACTTCTTAGGGACCCATCTTTAACAATAAAAAGCACATATAAATGAGGCTAGTGGGGGGGGGGTCATCAAAACAAGCCATTATTTTGAACTTACAACATGCCCCTGTAAGTATACGGATGTATACTGAAGTAGGTCAAAATGCGCAGACTATATTATAGCTTATATAATCAATGTGTACGTATGTATATTTTTTTTTACTGTAAAAAATTTTTAGTTGAAAAATTTGTAAGAATATAGAATATATATACAGAAAAAAAATCACACCACCATAAAAAGCATCAAAAGCACATTTTTCATTTTTTTTTTTTTTTTTTGTTTTTGTCACTGCTCCTTTATTCTAAAGATTTAAATATTCAATACATGAATGGGTTTTCAGTGCTTTTATTTCCACTTTAGAGTAAGGACTTTATAAATTCAGTACATAATTGAACTAATTGAACCTTATTTCCAGTACTTTTCAAACTTTTCTTTACTAATTTTGTACTGAATTAATAAATAGGGAAAGTTTAAATATAAAAATTGTCCTTAATTATGAGTATTTAAAAATTTAGTATGTGATATAATGATGTTCTTAACTCAATATTTGGCCCATTACCTTAAATTTCCCTCCCACCATAAAGATCCCCCATTTTACTTCCCCTCCTGAGCCCCATGAAAACGCATTAACACATCAATCTTTCAGTCTTTCATGCGAGAGTTTAGGTCTGAAATTTTCTGAAAATAAGCAGTTTCTACCAGTTTCCATTTCAAATTGCTGACTAAATAAAAGCGGAACTATTATATACGTCATTTACGGAGAATTTCAGACCTAACCTCTCCCGTTTGGAACCATTGGCAGTTTCATCAACAAATCGGCATTTATCCTAAAGCTTCCCTAAACCTCGCCGCAATAAACGCGGATTCACATGGCGATTTCCAGCCTGCGACGCGAAGCGAATAATACGCACTTGCTGTAACATCCCTTGACGGCCATATTTGGTGATTAAAAAAAGAAGCATCGCAATTTAACTCGATATTCGCCGCCGGAATGGCAAATTTGCTTCCGCACAGGATTTCACAGCTTGTGTGACAAAATCGCGTCGCATCGCCATTGTCGCCATCTGAATCCGCCTTGAAGCAAATTTCTATTTTATCCTGACCGCACATTTGCTAAACCGGGCCAGATATCGTCCTTCATCCGCAATAATTAGCTATCTGCTATAAACTGCTATATCATGATCTCGTGTGCAAAAATGAACTGTCTACTATTAGCATGAGCGCAAAAATGAGCTACACTATGAGTAAAATAAGCTACATCCAGAGTTAAATAAATTTCATCTTTTATTTGCTATTAAGCTCTCCTCTCGTCTAATTCCTTCTTATTTTGCACCATTTTAGGGGGGGGAAAAACGAGATTACGTATATTTTTCTCTTCTTGAGCGTAAAATATTTGAAATATTGTCTTCATATCATCCTCAATTTTTGAGCGAAGAGGAAATAAGATGTGTTTTAGAGATAAAAAGATTAGGTTTAGACGTGTAAAGGATGAGTGGAAGACGTAATTTTTCAATTAGTGGCTTATTTACAAATAGCATGGTAGTTAATTAATAGTTCATTACTGTGGACGATTTGCTGATTGCGTCTCCTTATTATCCTTTAGGGACTATATCTTATGGCAAGAAAATGTACCAACATTCCATAAGATATTCCATGTTTGTCGGGAACAGTAGCGCCTGAAAACCTTGAACTTTGTAAATTTGACTTTCTCGCTATGAAACACAGAGAGGTCTCTATAGTTCCGTATATGATCGGTAAATTCAAATATTACGTCATGTAAACGCAGTCACTTCAAGGCTAATGCCAACCTAGCAACGCGAGATGAAAACATTAAAATATATTGCACAATAATGTTCTGTTCAATGTAATTAATTGTTATCGATCGGTCTATATCAGATGGCTTATTCAAAGGGCTCTTCAGTTGCGTTCGAATTTCAACGGTGTATTCTTTGTCTGAAACAAAGAAGACAAAGAAGAAAAAAAAAATGAACATTTACCTTTTCACTAAATTTGATAAGGAATGGAGCAAATTTAGGAAGTAAAGTGATCAGTTAACGATTGAATTGAAACTTTGCATGGGCTAACACTTTGGGCCGTAGTTGAAAAATTACTTCTTCACCTCATTCTTTACACGTCTAAACCTAATGTTTTTACCTCTAAAACACATCTTGGGGGACATTCACAAAGCACTTTAGCCCCGATTTTTAACCCTGGTGCTAAACATGGTACTAAACCAGGGGCTAACCATGTTAAGCTCATAGTTTAGCACCATGTTTAGTACCAGGGTTAAAAATCGGGGCTAAATTGGGGGTTAAAGTGCTTTGTGAATGTCCCCCCTTATTTCCTCTTCGCTCAAAGTGAGGACAAAATGAAGATAATATTTTATCCTTAAGAAGAGGAAAAAGATGTAATTCCGTATTTTTTTCCTTTTTTTTCCTGAAATTTTGTGTAAAATAGGAGAAAAAATGACGAGAGGAGAGCTTAATAGCGAAGAAAAGATGAAATGTATTTTAACTCGGGGGATAGATAATTTAATTCTAAATATTCAAGGGGCAGGGGTCAAAACTACCCATAAACCTTTAGGAGATTTTTTTTTATTATTATCACTACACAAAACATCTAAGAAAATCAGTAATAAAATTATCCTTCATTATAGCTTCCAAACAATTATAATAATGAACTACCATGCACGATTTTGTGCAATAATGAGCTGTAAATAAGATTAAGCTCATTGTTGCACTCACCTAATAATTATAATAGACATTGTTGCACATCTTCACATTTTATATAAAAAGCTCATTATTCCGCAAGAGTAAAATAAATTTAATCAGTTCTTCGCTATTTAAGCTCTCCTCTCGTATTTTTTCCTCTTCATGAGCGTAAAATTTTAGAAATGTTGTCTTCATTTCATCCTCACTTTAAGAGAAGAGGAAATAAGATGTGTTTTAGAGGTAAAAAGATTAGATTTAGACGTGTAAAGGATGAGAAGGTATTTTTTAATGTCTTCGTAAAGAGTATAATTAACAAGGAAATAACTTTATAAAAAGAGTAGCGTAAGGATTTAACCAGGATTATTTTTGACACCGCGGTAATGTTTGAGACAAAAAGGTATACCCTGGTAATGCAGAGAGTCCCCCCCTCACTGTGACACACTTGTGAGAACATCGCGAGTCAAGCACCGTCAGAGATCGATGGAACAAAGAGGCTGCGAGTACACGGAGAAAAATGAACAAGTTGTCCGAGTTGAAATAATTTTCATTTTTTGTTCACTTTTAAAGTCTCTTCTCGTCCTTTTTCCTCCTATTTTCAATTTTTTTATTGCAGAAATGGATAGAAGGTGCAAAGTTATGAAACCTTGATATTTTTTTTCAGCTTTTTTACAACCCTGGAAGTATTTTTTAAAAATTATTGATATTTATTTTTGTGACGTCATGAGGCGCCTCTCTTTAAGAAAAGGATAGGACCACATAAAGGACATTCAATAATTTTTTAAAAATACTTCCAAGACTAAAAAATCTGAAAAAAATCAAGGTAGCAAAACTTTGCACCCTCTATCCATTTCTGCAATAAAAAAATTGAGGTCGATACTCCATACGTAATTATTAATTATAGTTACGTATCTCCCACTATCATAAAATATAATAAGTATTGTCTCTTTTTCATCCTGAATTTAAGTGAGGAAGAAAAAGAATGTGTGTTTTTTTTAAGTAAAATGTCATAGTAAGATAGGTTTATATGCATAAACGATGATTTGAAGACGTAATTTTAACAAAATAAATAGGTCCAGTTCTTAAATTGAAAAATTGAGTATAAATTGAAATGTTTGTTTTTTTGAATTCTTATGAAAAATATCATAAATCCAAGTTAATGGTGCCGAATTTAACAAATTTAAAATAATTTATGTGTACAATTCTAAATACGTTTAATTCTAAATACGTTTATTTGATTGTTAATAAGTAATAACATTTCAGTTATAAATAAAGCATTATAGGTTAAGACACGTACGTCTGAAAGGGTAGATACAATGCACAAACAATTTACTAAATTTTACTGCAAAAAATGACGTATAAAAGGATGTGAAAATTAAAGGAATCACCTTTTAAGAAATCATGTGAAATCTTTATATTTTTGTACTCTTTTAATGCTGTTTGTTCCTTGTTTCCTAAATATACGATATATTTTGTTAATTTCCTCTTGCATTCCTCTTGTAACAAATAAAGTACATCATTGAAGATACTTTTATTTAATTTATGTATGTATATAAAAAAAACGTAGTAATATCATGCATTTGCTGTATCTCACAAGGTTTTGATTAAGAACAATAGACATTTTATTTCTCTATTAAATGAAAATAGAGAATACGTTCTGAAGCAAATCACGTGCTTCAATGGAAGTTAACGAAGATAATTTGGTAACTTAAAAAGGCAGGAATATCTTTTCTTTTTTAAACGTGTTTGAGATTATTTTTTATAATAATTAGTTTCCAAATTTACGATTTGCTTGCTCTAAAATTACCTACCATTATCAAACTTTTCTTATTATCTTCTAATAACATATCGTCTGGCTGTAAAATGTTTCCTAACAGCTCCGCCAACACTGAATTTTAAGATGCTGAATGGACTTTAGTACTTTATGTCAGCCAGTACATGATTGTTCCAGTTCGATCTTACTCCCACAGTATAAGTTTTCGTAATTTCTACTTTTTCTTTACTCTCTTAAGGGTAAGGTAACACGCCCAATATTAAAAAAAAAAAAAATCCCACACATGAAAATTCTGAAAAAAATTAAAATGTTCTCCTCTACATCCCCTATCAGTGGCTAAAATATCAGGTATACAAATACGAGCTATTTTTTGAGTAATGAATTTTTAAATTTGACTCATTTAAAAATGGAGAAACGGAACTTCCATGTTAAATTAGTCAACTTTAAAAATTTATAACTAAAAAACTAGATCGTATTTGTATACCTGATATTTTAGCTACTGATAGGTGATGTAGAGGAGAAAAACATTCATTTTCAATTGTTTTTATAATTTTCATGTGTAAGATTTTTTTTATCAGTGGGCGTGTTACCTTACTCTTAAAATTCAGAGCATATTTCGTACTTTGTTAGAGTAAGTACTTTCTGAACGAAAAGTTCTGGAAATAAGATTAAAGTGGAACAGTGAATTCTTTATTGGATATTCTTCGAGTTATTAATTTATTATAAAATATTATTTACTGATATTTTTAAACATCTAACACCCTAAAATCGAGGGGAAAATGCTGTGACGTCATAGTCATGCAACATTTTTCCCTATATGTATGCTTGCGTGTTAAATATTTGCATGACTATGACGTCACAGCGTTTTGAAACACCATGTAACATTGTCAAGGACGTCAAGGTGCTGCATTTCAGAAGGAACGATGTCGAACGAGGCTTGACGGGGCGAGAAAGCTCACTTGCTTCAGTATCATATAGTGATAGTGGTTATTTTGGCGTGAAAAAATCGCTTTCCCCAGGCAGGTGATTAAATCACGCCGCAACATGCATGGCCACCATATGATATTGAAGAAAATGCGCTTTTCTCGCCCCGCCAAGCCTCACTCGACTTCGCTCCATGGAAAAGCACCAATAGAAAGTTAAAAGAACTGAAAAATCTACAATACGTACCTAAAAGTGATTGATCCGAATATGAAATGAAAATTCAAGAAAAATCCATAAAGTACTGAAAACAGTATTTAAAAGTTAAGCTTAATAAATTTTTTCTCCGTGAACATTTTGTATTAACATTCAGTACACGTCTAAAAGTTTAGTTTGATATAAATTTTTTTCTCCGTGTAGTTTTTGTATTAACATTAGGTTAACATTGCAGTTAGGTGTAAGAATGGGCTTGCCTAAACCTCTCAATAAAGCAAATTTCTATTCTATTCTATTAATTCAGTGTATAAAAGATTAGTTTGATTTAATTTTTTGCCCCGTGTACATTTTGTAGTAACATTCAGTGTCTAAAAGTTTAGTTTGATATAAATTTTTTCTCCGTGTAATTTCTGCTTGCTCTGCAGCTGTGAATTGTGGTGAGAGGTTTTGACACTGCAGCTTCAGCGGTGAAATATGGCGACAGTCGCTTAGTAAAAAATACAATTTCACTCGACAGTTAGAATCGATATTCAATATTACTACGATATATTGATTAAGACAATTACATTACAGTTCAAATGTTGTCACTTCTGGGAGAGGGGGGGGGGGGGGAGATTTATGAAACTATTCTTACATAATAAATTATAATAAATTTTTAGAGCTTTCAAAAGTTCTCTCTGCAAAATTTTAATACTTTTCAATGCTTGTACTTGGAAAAGTTGGAACAGCATATTATTAAAATACAATAGAAGAATAATAGAAAGAAATATAATTATAATCTTTAAGGGATAAATTATCATCTTATTATAATTATATTATATTCTTATTAATATATTTAGTAAATATATTGTAAATTTTGTGAGTACACAATTAAATATATATCATCACATTCATCACTATCACATGTATAAATGGTACTATAAAGAGAAAATCCTAGTTAAAAAATTACGTCTTCAACTCATCCTTTACATGTTTAAACCTAATGTTATTACCTCTAAAACACATCTTATTTCCTCTTCGTTCAAAGTGAGGATAAAAGACGCAATCTCGTATTTTCTCTAAAATATTGCAAAATGGGGGTGAATTAGACGAGAAGAGAGCTTAATATATATAGCAAATAAAATAATTGAAAAATTTTTTCAACACGGGATTTCATCTTCTTAATTGACTTCCAACATTTAAAACTTAATTTTGTAAATTTTTTGAGTACCATGTATAATGGTACTAAAAAGAAAATATATAAAACAAAGAAAGAGACAAATTATTTAATTTGCTACATGATGTCTTGCTCGCACGCACCATAAATTTTTCCGGCGATAAAAGTCTTCTTTCTGCTCCATTTTGTCTCCGCGATAAACAAGGTTTATATTTCATAACTCGGACGAAGTTGCATCACGACTATCATATTTATCACATGCAAGGGCGCGCTCTAACTTTACGCGAGTTGGAATAAATTTCATCTTTTATTCGCTGTTAAATTCCCAGTCCTAGTCAAGTTTCCTCATATTTTGCACCATTTTAGAGGAAAAAAGATGAAAATACGTGTTTTTTCCTCTTGTTGAGTATAAAATTTTGGAAATGTTGTTTCCATTTCATCATTGTAGCTTTGAACGAAGAAGAAATAAGATGTGTTTAAAAGAACAGTGTTTTTGAAGTAAACAAATTTATAGGTTTATTCGTATAACTATGTGTTGAAGACTTTATAGTTTTTCAGCTTGGGTAGGCTTTTGTCAGTCACTTTTAATGTATTATATCAGTCATGACGTCACGTATCTACAACATATATTATATAAGACAGCATGCCTTGTTGGGCATTTAAATTTAAAAAAATAATTATATTATGATATATTGTATATTTTTTTAATGAAATCATTATAGCTGGGTACTAATAGAGTATCGACCTAAAAATTTTTTATTTCAAAAATTGATAGAGGGTGCAAAGTTATGACGGTTATGACACTGATTTTTTCATTTTTTTTTTTCAGTTTTTTTTTTTTTTCAGTTTTTTTTTTTTTTTTAGAGCCCGGTAATAAGTATTGCAAAAAAGTCTTACCAAGGTCGGGTTTGAACCCAAGACCTTTTTTTTATTAAGAGAGGCGTCTAGAAGCGTCACTCTCTCTGTACTTTCAATATTTTTTAAAAATAGTTTCCCGCGGACTCTAAAAATTTAAAAAAATCCCAGTTATATAATTTTGCACCCTCTATTCATTTATACAATAAACAATTTTGAGGTTGATGTTTGAATACATAATTATCATAATCTGAACTTTCCGAAACATAATTTAAGATTTTTGTAGACTTGCAATCCGTTGTGACATTTACTGAGGAAAATGTGGAAACCTAAATCAGGATGGACGCTACAGATTCTTTCAATGAACTTGAAGCATAACTGTTCAAAGTCAGGGAAATAAAATAGTGAAATAGCGCAAAAATTTACCTCTGGGTTGGAGAAGCGTGATTTTTTTTTTTTTAGAAATTGTCACTCATCCAGCATTCTTTGCTTGACTTTGGCAGTCTAACGAAAACTTCTCGATGCACTGCGACCTACCATACTCTTACTAGAAGATTATTACAGAGTCATTGGTACAGTCATCGTCTCTGAAAATTTCCTTTTATGGCCTTTTTAATCACCTTGCCCTGTAAGAAATGACACTGCTCAAAAAAGAAAAATTCCGATGTCAAGCTAAAAATATATTTTTAGGCCATAAAATAAAAGACAAAATAGCTAATAATTTGCTGATGTAAAAAAACTTAAAAACTACAAATTCGGTGTAGCTTTTGAGTAAAATACTTCTTGTCTCTGTGTAAAAAAAAGGCATTGATTTGACTCAATACCATAACAGTCCACATTTAAACTATATATATGCTATATATTTTATATGAAAATTTTCACCATTTTTGGTCTAATATATTTTTTTTTTCCATGACAAATCATTTCATGGTGTGAGAAAAGTTTGCTAAAAATTTCAGAGAGCTGTAGCATCTATACTAAGACTATTTTTGAAACCACTGACAATAACTTTATGATGTAAGTGGGAAATTTTGTAAGGAGACGTACAGAACACTTAAAAGTATCATTCTGATATTTAGAAGGGGACTTTATTCCACAATTTTGTACCATAATAACTTTTAGTTCTTGAGATTCTAATCATATTTATTATTATTACGCGCTCTATAATGAACATGATACGTAAGGGGACATGAATACAAAACATCTCAAAGACAAACTTTCAAAAAAAAAAAAGTTCACATAAAGAGTTTTAATTATTATAAGAGCACGAAACTTCCTTCCCGTAATTAAAAGATCTCAAACTTCGTATCTCCCTGTCACAATCTCTTAATTTTAACTACAGTTAAATTAACGTGGACTAAAAACCGGAAGTGAAAGGGATATTTAATACGTAAAACATTATATAGAGATTTATATTAAAAGTTTAAAAGTAAAGAAACTTTACAAAGTTTCGTATTAAAGGACTGTTTACATGTTTGACTCTAACGATTCGCGACGAGATTTTTGAGTTTTAAAATGTGAATTTCATTTTTTTTTTAAAGGTAAGGTAACGCGCCTAATGTTAAAAAAATCCCTGATATGAAAATTATAAAAATATATAAAATGTTCTCCTCTACATCCCCTATCAGTTGCTAAAATATCAGGTATATACAAATTTGGGGTAGTTTTTGAGTTATGAATATTTAAAGTTGACTACTTTAAAAATTAATGAGTCAAGAACTACCTCAAATTTATATACCTGATATTTCAGGAACTGATAGGGGATGTAGAGGAGAACATTTTTAATTTTTTTGTTTTTCATAATTTTTATGTGTGGGATTTTTTTTTTAACATTGGCCGGGCGTGTTACCTTCCCCTTAAGATAGGACGGTGGGAATAATGTAAAATCAGTTGCCTTGAGTTGCCACGTTTACGTTAAAAAATCAGCAACCATATAATATATGACTTTTTTTTTCAAAGATACACCCCTAAGAGCTTACAGCTTACGGTAGGGATAAGGTAGGGAAAGAATAATGACCACTGCCTGTTACGCGTCCCAGCATTCACTCAGGTGAGACTGAGGGAACCATGGAAAACCTCAGTCAAGACGGACACCTTTACTTTTTCTCAATGGACCAAAGTGATGACCAAAGCTTGGGGAACCACACAAAAGTGCACACTGGGTGGAAAGCGAGATGTATTTACACTAAAGAGTAACGTAATTTTTATTTAAAACAGTCACCCATCCTAACCACACTCGACGTAACTTGACTTCGGTGAACAAGAACCGCGCGCGGTCAATGCACCTCACAGCAAGTGCACATTATTCGCATCACATCGATAAAAAACATCGTCATGTAAACTCATCTTCAGAGAAATCTAAAAATTGTAGCAGGAATCCCTGATGTGTTCTAAAGCGATGGCCAACCCTTAACATGCCTGTGAGGGTAGGGGGAGGGTTATATTCAACATGCCTGGGGGGGGGAATTATATCACGTCAGAGGGAGGTTATATGACAACCACGAGACCGAAGTTATTTATTTGACACGTGAAATTGTGCGCACAAAGAAACACACTGAGATATACAGTCAAATTTATGTAATATTCCCACCGAAGATAGCCGGAAGTGAGAGGTTTCCGGTCATCTTGTTCATTTCCGAGTCTTGAAAATTTGCAAACTCTTCTTACGAATCTGTATAGCCAAAATTTCAAAGTGCAAATTCGAATAGAAATGTCAGAAACCTCTCACTTTCGGCTACTTCCGGAGGGAATATCATGTAAATTTGACTACAGTTCAACAAATTTAAGATTAAACCGGAAGTTGAATTATTTTGGTGGAACTACGAATATGAATGACTTCGCTGCAAAATATTCTACTCGCAATGATTGTATCAAACGATTGTTTATAATGTCTGTCGCAAGAAGCCTTTCCTTTTTCAATGACTACGTTCACATGATGTTGTTTAATACGTAATATTCGTTCAAGACTGATAAAATGTTATTCTTATGAAGCGTCGTCAACGGATACGTATTAAACCCATTCATGTGAACGTAGTAATTGTTAAACATGGGACGACGTAGTACCTGATTTTGCCACCAGAGCAGAGAACTTAATGGCATTATTGGCGCTAGGCAACCGTTTCAACTTCATAATTAACGGTCATTTTCCATAAGTTAACACGTAAATTAACAACCGTCCCATGTTTTTCCTTTCACGCGACAGACATCACACAACAATACTTTGTTTACTAACAATGAGCACAAGACTTTACCTTGCAGATTGATGAAATTCTTAAAATAAATGCTTGTGCAAAGTTTCAGGTTTAAAACTGAACTAGAAAGTCCAAAAACATTCCACTTCCGGCTACTTCCGGTGGTTGTCATTCAGTCAAATTAATTTAAAATATTCTCACCGGAAGTATCCGGAAGTGAGAGGTTTTCTGTCCTTCTTGTTTGCATTTGGAGTTTGAAATTTTACAGAGAGCTTTGCAATAAGAGGACTGACTTGTTTGCAAAAGTACAAAATTCGGACATAAACAGAAGTTTAGAAACTACTCATTTCCGGCTACTTTCAGCGGGAATTTCAAGTAAATTTGACTGTACGTTTGTTTAAGGTAGAGATAACGTCGAACAGCTGTTCGACGTAATCCCCTTTGATTAACATGTAAACCTTAGCAAATTGACAAAAATTCTGAAATTTTTTTGAGAGGCAGATATTAGTGCCTAAAAGTCATAGCAAAAGTTTCAAAAACATTTAACGAGCCGATTTTTTTAAATTAATTTTTTAGTTTGGCTCTTCATGGGAAAGCCCTATGCTGAAAATTAAAAAAATTAATTAAAAAAAATCGGCTCGTTAAATCGTTTTGAAATTTTTTCTACGGCTTTAAGGCACTAATGTCTGCCTCTCAAAAAAATTTCAGAATTTTTGTCAATTTGCTAAGGTTTACATGTTAATCAAAGGGCATTACGTCGATCAGCTGTTCGGCGTTATCTCTACCTTAAGTGTATGTACGTGACTCATGGTCATTTTCTTATGATGGACGATAGTATTGTAGTATGAAATTACACCAGTGAGGGTGTACTTGCCTTATACTTATTAAAATGTAATGAAAATATGACCCACAAGAAATTGTTGAATATTTTCACTTTTTTTTATAAATTCATTTAAATGGTTTTAATTTATTCTCTTTATTTTTTTAAAAGAATTGTCATAGAAGGTTCAGTAGCCAGTCCAATGGAACCAGCTCGTCGTCAGGAGTCTATTGAACTGGCTACTGAACCTTCTATGATGACTCTTTCTTTGATATTCAGGTGCACTGCCAAAAATAGGATATTTCATGATTATAAATTTAATAGGCAATTGAATAAAATTATGCAACCTGCTGTATTTTGTTGATGAACAAGTTGCCTAATATATAACCTGAAGGCGAAATGAACATTTTTTAGACATAAATTTGTAATTATGACAATTCCAAGATTCTGAACAAATATCGCTCCATTGTGATACCGGCTTAAGGATTAATGTCAGTTAATAAGAAAATTAGGCTCAGTAAATATATTATTATGGTGAATCACTCTGAAAAATTCAGCAAACCTTCATGACATAAAATAATTTTCCATGCATGAAAATTAATATTAAATAAATAAAAAGGTGAAATTTTTTATATATTCATCATTTAAGATTATCATTGTATTAAATGAGGACTGCTGTGGCTTTTAGTCAAATCAGTATTTTCTTCACACGAAAAAATTAATTACTAATTAAAAACTAGACCGATTTGCTGTTGTTTTTAAATCAGCAAACTAATAATTATTTTGTCCTTTATTTTATATATAAGATTATAAAATATTTTCAGTTTATCATTGGAAAATATGAAGCCATATAGCAATTTTCCTTAACACATGAAAGTTAGAAAAACAAAATTACAATTTTCCAAAAATCTCTATTTAAATTTGAAATATTCATAAAATGACTAAAAGACGGTGTGATTTTTTTCTTAAGATAAATAAAACTCAATCAGAAATTAATTATAATTCAAATATTGAGAATATATATAAACAAATGGATCAAAATTTATCTTTTGAGTGAACTTTTTAATTCAATATATTTGAGAGGCAAAAAATCCCTGCAAGTATAGACGTGTTTGTTCTCTCCAACGATCAACAATATTTGAGAACCAACTTTTCATCTGCGACCTTGCTCGTTGTCATGGAAACGTGACGTCACGCGGGAGTAAATAAAGCCGCGTTTACATTTGACTGTTCACATTTACGCATGTTGTTTGTGAAATGGTTGATTTTTGTTCACTAATTTTTAAGCATATCAAAGAAAGTACATTAATCTCTACTTACTTCTAATATTAACTTAGGTCATCCCTAGTTGAAAAATTACGTCTTCAACTCATTCTTTACACGTCTAAATCTAATCTTTTTACCTCAAAAACACATCTTATTTCCTCTTCGCTCAAAGTGAGGATGAAATGAAGACAATATTTCTATCATTTTTAAGTTTAAGAAGAGGAAAAAATACGTTATCTCGTCTTTTTTTTTTTTTCTTTAAAATGGTGCAAGCTATTATATATATATATATATATATATATATATATAGGAGGGAATTATATAGACGAGGAGAGAGCTTAATATTCTTAATAACGAATAAAATATGAAATTTATTTTAACTCGGGATAGTACTACTGGCTAGAAAATACCTTTTAAATATTCCTATTTTTTTTTTATTTTACATCTCCGTATTCTTGTTCCGCCAAGGCAAAGTCTTAACGACAGGTGCTAAAGTTTGCACTGCGGTCATGGTCTACTTAATTTATCCATCCCGGCATTAGCCATGTAGACGAGGGGGAACCATGGAAACCCCAAGTCAGGATGGTCGGTGTCAGAGTACGGTCTTCTCCCGAATGCATGAGGCTTGTCTCTAACCAGACAGCGAAGGTTCAGACTTCTCGATATTTTTACCTCTCCCAGTGGGATTCGAACGCATGACCTTCATCTGTGAGTCAGACGCGCTACCAATCTCGGTCCAAATCTTTAATCGATTTATTTTTTTTTATATACATTTACGGGAACCTTAAAGGCGAATTCATATGGTGATTTTGATCATGCAATGTGAAGCGAATAATGCGCACTTGCTGTAACATCCATTGGCGGTCATATTTGGCGATTATAAAAAAGAACATCGGAATTTAACGCGATATTCGCCGCAAGGCGGATTTAGATGGCTATAACGGCGATGCGACGTGATTTTGTCACACAAGCTGAGAAATAATATGCAACAAGCGAATTCGCCATTGCGGTGGTGAATATCGTGTTATTGTGTACATAAAGGACCAAGAGATGGCGCTGACCGCTGAAATTTTGACTGATTCTGCCGAGGATATGGCAATACCTACAGCATTGGGAGAATCACAAAAACAATAATTAAAACTTATATGAAATACATCACCTACGAAGTTGAAATATTTTTATTAATTTGTCCGAAAGTATAACTATTAATGGTATTGTCAAGTTTGAAAAATTATGCTGTGGCTGCTGACGGAGCATTTACATGATTTTACAATGTTAAACTGCCAATCTATCCTCGCCAGACGCACGTTGTTCCAGCTGTTACCACCAGGTTTGCTATTAACTTTATGACGTCAATAATTACGATGCTCTTTTTTTAAATTTTCAAATATGGCCATCAATAGATGATTATGTTACAGCGTATATTCGCTTCACGTCGCATGTTAAAATTGTCATGTGAATTCGCCTTTACATCAGTTATTTTGTTATGTGCGTCAGTTTTTTCATTTAATGCTCTAGGACAATCAATTTGAAAAGTTGAGGCGAGGACGGTTGTTATTAAGTTTGTCGTACACTGCAGCAGCCAGCGATATGAGGGAGCGAGAGATCTAAACTTGTGTATGTAAAAAAAGAAGAAGAAAATCACTTTTTTCCATTAATGCCACAGACAAAGAGCCGTTACCCTAGCATTTCTAAGGGGGAAGGGGGGTCGAGATGACCTGAAACTCTCTCAAAGCGGAGAAAAAAATTGAGAAATAATGTTCTACAAATCTAAAAATTCTTAAAAAAAATAGTAATCCTTAGCTACCGGCCCCCAGCAATGTATTTCTGTAAAAAAAATTAGTAAGGAAAATCTTTAACTTTTTATTTAACATGTGATTTAAATAGCGGGTCATCCCCCCCCCCCCCTTGGTAAAGTGTGTTACAAATAAAAGAAACTGTGTAATGCTATAA
>OX463784.1:3205667-3410184 GCA_949825025.1 Siphlonurus alternatus | reverse complement strand
AAGTA
Organism: Siphlonurus alternatus; assembly: GCA_949825025.1. Taxonomy (NCBI): domain Eukaryota; kingdom Metazoa; phylum Arthropoda; class Insecta; order Ephemeroptera; family Siphlonuridae; genus Siphlonurus; species Siphlonurus alternatus. The sequence goes on along the minus strand of OX463784.1, from coordinate 3,410,179 downwards.
AGTTTCTCATTTAGGCTGTCGCACACAAAATCGCGTGACTTTGCATCGTAGATTTAAAAATTAAGAACCTATGTGATCAGGTGTAGCCGCACACACAGCTTCGTATCGTATGCCTTCGTATACATGATAAGAAATTTAGAAGCGGTTCTAAATGAGAAACGTGCGATGGCGTGCTTACAATCATATAAATAAAAGTCTGCGGTTCTAAATTTTCTTATCATACGAAGTCATGCGATACGAAGCTGTGAGCGTTGTTGTACACCTGATCGCATGAGTTCTTAAAAAATCACACACTGCGATATCATGCGTGTGTGAGACAGCCCATAGTAAGAGACAGAGTAGAAGGAGATAAGTCAAATTAATGTAAAAATCCCTCTGGAAGTAGCCGGAAGTTTGCAGCTCTTCTGTTTGTAATGCAGTTTTAAAAATTCACACAGGGGCTTAAAGCATGCAGAAGAATTGAACCTATGTAAAATCAGGGTATAAATAATCTTTTCCCTGGTAAAATTGTAACGATGAAATGCAAATAGGAAGTACAGAAACCTTACAATTCCGACTACTTCCGGAGGGAATATCATGCAAATTTGACTATATATGTAGAGAAGGGGTGGGAGAGAGAGAGAGAGAGAGAGAGAGAGAGAGAGAGAGAGAGAGAGAGAGAGAGAGAGAGAGAGAGAGAGAGAGAGTACTGTATTTACTGTTTAATATAGCGGAGCATCAAAAGATCAAGTGGCCTGTTTATTGACATTATATATTTCATGCTATTTACGTAATATAATGATCCCCATGTACAGCACTCTCGATTTGACATACTTCGTTAATTAAAGTCAACCTCATAGACTAAGTTGAAACTACACGGAGAGAAATTTTTGCAAGCAGCTTGATAATAGCGACAGAGTTTAATTTAGTAATTTACAATAATAACAGTTCATAGTTTTTTTAAGTGCATTTGTTAATTGGAATATTAAATTGAATTAAAGCTCTCTGATGGGTAAACACTTCAATTTGTTTTATCCATAAGAAAGTGCAGAATATTGAAAAATAATTAGTTAATTTTTACTTTGTATTATATAATAAATTTTATAATATTTTGCATTTTTACAAGTCTAAATATAAAGTTATTACTTACGTCTTTTTACCTAAACATACTAAAATAAAATCGCATATCTTGCTAAAACTGGAGATGAAATGCAGACAATATTTTTAACACTCTTTGCTCAAATAGAGGAAAGAAAACGTAATCTAAAAAACAGTGTCAAAAAAGAGAAAAAAATTTAGGCAGAGACTTTAAAAGTGAACAAAAAGATGAAATGTATTTTAACTCTGGAGGCTAATAATAACAAAATCTAGCTTGCAATTCGTTTTTTTCCGTGTAGCTTCCCCCTCCCACTTGCACTTAAGTCCGTTCCGACTGAGAGCATGCATCACAAAGTTCCTAACCAAAGTTAGGCTGCTGAAATATGCTCTTTTTTATTATACCAACTTTGGAAAGCTCTAACTCGATATTGAAAATATATTGGTACGTAGGTATTTGTGGTTTTCAATATATTTGAGAGCTTATGTTTCCATCTTTATGGATCAAAATATCATTGTTTTAAGTCAGAAAAGCGACTTTGTGTACCACTCTATTTCAAATAAAATCGGGAAAAAGAGGTTGTTAACTTTTATGAATATAAGACTTTTTACACATCGAGATGCAATGAATGTTACCTCTGCACTTTTTGATAGTCTACTCGAGTTGAAATAATTTTCATCTTTTATTCGTTACTAACTCTACTCTTGTCTAATTCCCTACTATAATGTTGTACCATTTTAGAGGAAAATAGACAAGATTATACTTCTTCTTTCTTCTTACTGAGCAAAAAATGTTAGAAATATTGACTCCATATCATCCTCACTTTGAGCGAAGAGGAAATAAGATGTGTTTTAGTCTTGCAAAGATTAGGTTTAGACCTGTAAAGGATGAGTTGAAGACGTAATTTTTCAACTGGGGTAATGGGCAGCTTTCTTAAAATATTTTAATTGCATTATTTTTTTTTTTTTTTTTTTTGCTTCAACTGATACTGTGGCCGCAATTAAGTGACTGAATTTAACCTCCCGGCTCTTCGTAGACCCTACTTTTGCGGGTCCTTCCCAAACCGGAGCGGCCATGGCATAAGCAATCCATCCCAGCATTCACCTGGTTGTAACTGAGGAAACCATGGAAACCTCAGTCAGGATGATCAGCAATTGATGATGATGGAGGATGCCATCAATCACCTCTCGGATGCACGAGTGGGTGTTCTTTAGCAACCGCCACTTGTAAAAAATTTGGCGGTGCATGGCTGGGATCAAACTCACGACCATCCGATTACGAATCAGAGGTGTATACCACTGCGTCAAGTGCCCGGATAATTGCAAATTGAAATAGAACAACTCAAGTTATGGATTTTCAATTTTTTTTAAGATGTTGTGAAATCTTAATACCTTCAAAATCGAGGGGAAAGACGCTGTGACGTCATAGTCATGCAACGTACTTCCCTTTACTTCCGTGTTAAATATTTGCATGACTATGACGTCACAGCGTTTTGCATCACGATTTTAATGTTGATAAAGGGATTGAAAAATGTAAAAAAATATAAGACAATACATTTAACTCTGGGTCCTCCATCCAAGTATGCAATAATAAATTTCGTGACGGTGGTCCATTGCTTTCATGCACTCAATGAAGGAGTGATTACTTGATGTTTATGAATGGCTAGACCATGTTTACATCTTATTATTATAAATAATTAGGTCTGCATCTTTTAATCTCTTTTACAACAGATCTCCAATCACAAAAGTTTATCAGTTTTATCACCCGATTGCATAGATAAGTTCCAACTCTAAGCCAGGCCTAACTTTGAAGATTTTGATTGTTGAAACAATCCATGCAGAATTGAACCTCATTTATGCAATCAGGTGATAGCTTTTGCGAATTATTTTATAGTAAAAAATTGCAATAAATTTCAAAATTTACAAGTACTAATAATTTCTATGTTACTGTGAAATAATGAAAAAAAAAAGATAGGGAGAGAGAGAGAGAGAGAGAGAGAGAGAGAGAGAGAGAGAGAGAGAGAGAGAGAGAGAGAGAGAGAGACAGACAGACAGACAGACAGACAGACAGACAGACAGACAGACAGACAGACAGACAGACAGACAGACAGACAGACAGACAGACAGACAGACAGACAGACAGACAGACAGACAGACAGACAGACAGACAGACAGACAGACAGACAGACAGACAGACAGACAGACAGACAGACAGACAGACAGACAGACAGACAGACAGACAGACAGACAGACAGACAGACAGACAGACAGACAGACAGACAGACAGACAGACAGACAGACAGACAGACAGACAGACAGACAGACAGACAGACAGACAGACAGACAGACAGACAGACAGACAGACAGACAGACAGACAGACAGACAGACAGACAGACAGACAGACAGACAGACAGACAGACAGACAGACAGACAGACAGACAGACAGACAGACAGACAGGGAGACAGGGAGACAGGAAGAGAGGGAGAGAGATTGAAATGATTGACCTACAAATTGCATTAAAAATTTAAAAGTTTTTTTTTTAATTTCTCTTTGAAGTATATTATAGTGCTTACTTTTACTTTGTAGACAAATTGCTGGCAGAGTAGTTCTTCATTACTGAGAAAGGCAGAGTTTCCTTTGTCTATAACAGCCAGCTCTACAAGGCACACTGCAATCAGTCTTCGTATTAAAATGAATGTTTTCTCAATTATTCATTACCATTTTCTTGTTGAATTTCTCTTTGCTATTAATTGTTATGCCATTGTATGTCTTCTAGTGCTTCTATGATTGCTTCAAAATTTGCGTAAAGTTACTAAAAAATAAATTTTATGCTCATTCTAAGCTTACTCATTTGTATAATACACGACATAAAGATATAATGTATGTCCCAGAATATAATAAAACGGCTGCTTATGAACATGATCTTAAGTACTCAGCTCAAAGATTTTATAATAATTTACCTGAGGATATCAAAAGTGAAGAAAACATTCATAAGAAGAAAGTGGAGTGTTATTTATTTTTAAAGAATAATGTGTACAAAATTGATGATTTTTTTGAGAAAGACTGAATAATTAACAAAACTTTAAGTGCAATGTAATTAGTAATTACTATATTATGTTTTGTTGACTTCGTCTTTTAAAAATATTAAATAATTTTGAATTTTCTACGTAACTTAAACTCAAATTCTTAACCCTAGCATTACCAATGTACTTTTTTTTATCAGTTTTATCACATATTTTACCAAAGGGAGGGGGGGTGGGGGTCGAATCGACTCGCTATTTAAATCATATGTTAAAAAAAAAAAAATCTCACTTTTTTTTTCCGGGAATACATTCCTAAGTGGCTAACTATATAGGATTATTATACAAATATTTTCAGAAATTTTAGAGCAATATTTTAGACTTTTTTATGCTTTTAAAGATTGACGGGTCATATCGACCCCTTCCCCTCCCCTTGGTAATTCTAGGCTTATAAGTAACGGCATTTGAAAAATCATCATGTTCGAGGAAACCATGAAAACCTCAGTTACGTTGGTCGGTGCACATTTAGTAACCAAGGCAACCAAGGCATAAAAGACACCACGCAGACCAAATTTCTTCGCGTTTCAATCTGCTTGAGGACCAGAATTTCATGCATGCGAAAAATTTTATAAAAATAAGACAGCTATGTAATAACGAACGACTCTTTCTGATGCAGAATTTTTCTTATTGTACATTATTAGAAAAATAATATAATGTATTGTAATATATATTTTATTATTATGTACATACGGTTGAAAAGTGTATGTTAATAAAATATTACATACTTATGAATATATGGTAAATTTAATTATCAATAATAAGATATTACAATTTGAAAATTTTAGTGGCTTAATCGAAAGAAGCATTAAAAATATGATATTGTGAATTTTTTTCAGTTTTTTCTGAGACCGGGAACTATTTTTAAAAAATTATTGAAATTCTATTTTGATGACGTCACGGGCGGCACACCTTAAAAAAAGGACAGGGCGGTGCCACTCGTGACGTCATGAAATAGACTTTTTAATATTTTTTTAAAAATAGTTCACGGTCTCAGAAAAATCTGAAAAAATTCACACTACCATATTTTTACCTCTTCTTTTGATTAAGCCACTAAAATTTTCACATTGTAATATCTTATTATAATTTTGTAATTTATATATGAAACTACATTATAACAAATAATTAAAAGTGCATTATTTTTCTATAAATTTTTATAATAAAAATGTTTATTTATGTTTATATTTTTATTTAAACAATAAAATGTAGTATAGTATGTAATTAGGTATATAAAATACACAATCGTGAACTTTATATTCAATTAAATTAATTTAAATAATAAATTTTTGAAAATTTTTGTTTTAAACCAATGCTTTAATTTAGAAGATGATATATAGGGCTACATTATATTTTTTGCAAAAATATAAAGACCAAACTTATTTATACCAATACACATTTTTTTTTATTACTTTACCCTATCCAGCCTTTGTAGTACTCGATTAAAATATATTTGAAATGTAATGAATGATGTTTTAATTTCTTAACTTAATCCAATTTATTTTTTCTAATTAAGTGTGTTTTGTTCCAGGCTGATGCCACGCCCCCTGTCTCGTGGAGGGCCGTGGTGGGCCGCCCCGTCCTGTCCAGATAAGAACGGCCCCTGAGCGGCCCACCATGACGGCCCGGCTGCTACTCGGGGCCTCGCTGCTGCTCACCCTGCCAGGTGAGGTCGATTTCAGCTGTTAACTCGATCAGATGATAACATTTCAGTAACATTCAGGCCTGTATTACCGAACAGCGTATAGCGTAGTGGTTTGATCTCTGCCTATCGCTCGGGAGACCTAAGATCGCTTCCTGCCTTGGCTCAGGTGACTTTTCGTCACTTCGAGCTAAGGTATGGCAGCGTGTTCTGGTAAGTTCCTGAGAGATGGCATGTATGTTCTTCCACTATACTGCTTGTATTTGGGAGGTGCTGAAGCTCTTTCCCTTTGGTGTCGCCTGCCTTGATGATGGTTTTCTGTGGTTTCCCATCGTCACTCCCAGGCAAATGCCGGGGAAGTTCCTAACACAAGGCCACAGCCGCCTCCTTTCCTATCAATCCTTCCAACTGTTGTTAAATACTGTTGTTAAGTTTGAATGCTTACACCAATAGCAGAATATGCTGTAGTAAGCTAACATTGTAATAAAAAAATAAAAATTATTCAAATTTTCCTTACAAGAAAATTTCATGTCCATACAAACAAATGGAGTTCATGTTTTCTTGTAAGAAAAAATTGTATAACAATATAGTAAGAAAAATTGCATCGTGTAATACCGGCTTTACATATATATTATCAACCGTGAATTCAATAAATAAATCGATCGGTAAATTTAAATTACAGGAACAATCAGAATAGATGTTCTACAAACCAATACAGCGTATATTGAATAATGTAGAATTTGTTGGGTGAATGAACACATAAGTGAATGGACTGCTCAGCAATGTCTTTCATTTTCTCCATGGGCTCTTTTTCCCTTTGTTTTAATTTTGACTATAAAATACATATAAAATGTTTTATAAAATGTACAGTGCACATGAAGGAGATAATAAAATAAATAAATTACAGTGTTATGTAAATTGATATAATTGATTAAGTATAAATCTACATTTACTGCAAGTTCATTGCCCTTCACAGAATGGAACGGAATGGTTTTGGCGCACTAATTTTTATTTGAATCTAAAGGAATCATCATAGAAGGTTTAGTAGCCAGTTCACATTTAGCTGGTTCCATTGGACTGGCTACTAAACCTCCTAAGTCCTAAGACAATTCCTTCCGAGAAAGAGAAGGAAAGGGGAATGATGCAAGGACCAGAGTTCGAGTACGTCTCAACGTTGCAGGACCGGTGCCCGGCTGGACGCTGCACGTAGCCGCGGTGTTCTCGGACCGGGAGGGCACGGTGCGTTCTCTGACCCGGGGACTGACCGCCGCCAACCGTGATCTGCTGCGTGACGTCAACGTGAGTCTGGCGCTCGTCCCGCTACCTTTCGGAGACGCCGCCAACTACTCCAGGTGAGCTACCACTTAAGAGCAGGAATTACATTTTAAGTCAGCTGGTTGATGACGTCATGTGGTTTTTCATTGAATCTGACCTTTCTTTGACCTTGAACTTTTGATCTTGACATTCTTTTTCAACTATACCTTCTTTTAACTTTGACCTTTTTGACCTTGATTTTCTTTCATCTTGACCTACCTTTGATTTTGAACTTCTTTTGACATTAACCTTCCTTTGATCTTCACCTTATTTCGACCTTGAACTTCATTTGATCGTAATTGTTGGTTTATTCGAGAAGTCGCTCGGATATATCGGAGAAACATATCCGTGTTTTTAAAAAAAATCTGTGAGTACAGATCTGGCGGAAGTCGTCACTGCCGCCTTTCTACCGCCAGAGCCCGCCACTAGCATGAGTCCTCTTTTTTATCGCTACGGCTTGAGCGATCAACCAGATATGGCGCTGCTCTGTGCGAAATAGTTCAACTGTTTTTTTTTTTTAATATCTGATGGACTGAGTGTGTGACGTCACTTCCTTTATCTGTGACTTATCTGTCGGAGAAGACATGCAGATTTATTCTCGAACACGCTCCATATTTTGATCTTGATATTCCTTTGACCTTGACCTTGTCTAACCGTGACCTTGTCTGACCTTGACCTTGTCTAATCGTGACCTTGTATGACCTTGACCTTGTCTGACCTAGACCTTGTCTGACCGTGACCTTGTTTGACTTTAACCTTGACTAACCGTGACCTTGGATGACCTAGGGGCACGGTGGACTCTGCGGTGAGAGAACTGTGTGCAGCGATGGAGTCTCGCCGCATCCTCGCGCTACTTGTAGTTGGTGCCCAGCCCACTGCGGTGGCGATGGCGCTAGCAGCGGGCGCAGCGGGCCTCCCCGTGCTTTGGGCGCGCAACGATTCTAACGCCACGTTCTACCATCAGGTGAGAAATGGCGCTAGGGGCGCTAAGGGGTTTGTTTACTTAAAGGAGGCTTTCCAATAAACCATGTCGAGTGGGGTGAGAAAGGCGCACTTGCTTGAAAATCATATGGCTGTCATGTTGGCGTGGAAAAATCGCTTTCTCGCAGTGATTAAATACCACCGCGAGTTTTCATCCGACATGGCTGACATATAACATTGAAGCAAGTGCGCTTTTCTCGCCTTGCTCGGCGTCACTCAATGGAAATCAATCTTTATGACGACACTGAAAGCACCAGAGGTTCTTGGGGTTCATTATAAATCCTTAAAGGCTTAGATTTGAGGTTTGATTTCATGTACCTCTCGCCCTCAGGAATGGGGGGGGGGGAGGAGAGAGGGGTGCATGCGTTTGCCCACAATGATAGTTTGCTGATTTTTGGGTTTGATAGTTGGTATGAACTCTCATACAGTAGATCTATGTTTGCAATATCATGCATATATATATACATATTTAAGATTTTTTTTTCTTAATTGAATTTACAATATGATATATAATTATGAAGCTTTGTATTGTTAAAATTAACATACAACGTACTAAATTTTATAATGGAGAAATGGGAAAATCATAAACCATATTTTTGTCGATGAATCAATCAAATTATCAATTCCATCAATCGCATATATTTATATTCAAAGTATCTAAATTATTCAGCTATGTTTTTTTCTTAAAATTTGTTATTGATTAACTGAACACACCAAATACAAACCCTTAAAGTTTAGCTCTATCATTTCGAAACGAATTACATCCCATAAATAAAATAAAATTATATAAATATATTATATAGAAAACTAACTGTAAGTACATAATTCTTCTTACATTTTATTAAAAATTACAAATAAAAACAATTGACATTTTGTCCTCTATATGCCTCAGTAAATGAAATTCGTAGTTCACACAAGTCAACGAGAAGTGTGGTCGGGAATTGAGTTGATAATTTTGTTGACTCTCTCCCCTCATCAACGTTAGAATGATGATTGCTCTCGTGGTTCTCGTAATATTATCAATTTGTTTCAAGTATGTCATCTTCAGATTACTTTCACTTCTATGTAATCATGGTCTATAGTCAAATTAATTCAAAATTCCCGCCAGAAGTAGCCGGAAGTGAGAGATTTCGGAGCTTCATATTCGTATTTGCATTATGAAATTTTGACTACAGGTTTTGTAAGAAGAGTACTAACATGTTTGTAAAATTTCAAGACTCAGACATGAACAAAATGACAAAAAACCTCTCACTTCCGGTTACTTCCGGTGGGAATATTATATAAATTTGACTGTAGTTATTATCTTTTCTATTCTGAAGCTTCATGTTTCATACATGCATTGTTTTGAGTCAATCTACAACTTCACTTATTTTAAAACATTTGCAGAGATTGTTTTAAAAAAAAGTGTGTAGATAAAAAAAATGACCATATACTTTTTCAAATTCATTAGAGCATGTGTACAGAATGAGCCACAATTTATGATTATTAATAATAATTTAAATATTTAATGAGCAGAAAAATAAAATACATAATATATCTTTAATACAAAATGCATAAAAATGCTGCCCCATTGGATTCTTGAAGGATTGTTTGTATAGATTAAAAAATTAATAAAAGTGACTGATTAATTAATTCCAAAAAACTACAAAATTCTTCAAAATTCAGTCTGATTTGAAATTTTGAATGTATTTTACAGAACTTTGATTATTTGGTATTAACTGCGCCACTTATTTTTTAAAAATTAACATTGTGCTGCAAAATTCTGTGACGTCACAATAAAGACGCCTTTCCCTATGCTTGTGTGTTAAATATTAATATTTACGTGACTATGACGTGATAATGAATGTTTTGCAGCATGATGTTACGGGTTTTAAAGGGTAAAAAAAAGAAATAATAGAGTATCGATCTCATTTTTTTTTATTGCAAAAATGGATAGAGCGTGCAAAGTTATGCTTTTCTGATTTTTGTTAGATTTTTTAGAGCCCGGGAACTATTTTTAAAAAACTATTAAAAGTTCTTTTTGTGACGTCACGAGACGCTGCTCCTTAAGAAAAAGATAGGACTTGCCGCCACGTGACGTCACAAAAAGGACTTTCAATAATTTTTTAAAAATACTTCCTGGGCTCTAAAAAATCTGAATAAAATCAGGGTAGCATAACTTTTCACCCTCTATCCATTTCTGCAATAAAAAAAATTGAGGACAATACTCAATTTTGAAAATTATTACTTAACTCGAAGTCTCTATCCAACAGCATGATAAAAAAAATTGTTTTTCTATCCGAAACACGAATTTGTGCCTTCCCCTTATTTCTATAAACTTTAATGAAACTATAATATGATTTTCCACTCTAAAATGCTCTCTTTTTGCAGCATCTCTCACCACTCGAAGTTACTTTGGACCCCGATGCCAGCGACGTGGTAGTGGCGCTGCGATCGCTGCTTTTCACGGCACACTGGCACACATTCACCGTGATAGCCGACGAGACCGCAGGTCCGAGTCATATCCAAGCAGGCTTGGCGGCGACCTCACCCGCATCTTCCGGCAAACAACATTACAAGATCTCGGACTCAAAAACCCCGAGCCATAGCCGAGCACATTTACCCACAAATACACATGCATCTTCCGATAATCGATATTTGAAACATTCGAGATCTCATACTTTAACTCCAAATAACGTATTATTACTACGTTCTGATTCAGATCCTCGACTTGTTTTATCTAGACTACAGCGCCACTCACGGGGAGTAGTGGTACTAACATGTACCGGTTTGGCAGCACAACGAGTCTTGGATACTGCAAGTTCTCTGCAAATGCTCTCTTCAGATTGGATCTGGATTATCGTGGAAGGAGATAATGTAATTGTTAATACAAGTGGCTTACCGTTAGGCTTGTTAAGTCTAAAACCAAGAACACTTAAATTATATAATAATAAACAAATAACTTTTAAAAGTGTAATTAGAATTATAGCTAAAGTGATAATTAAGGCTGTGAATGAGCGATGGTTTCTTCATGAAAATTGGTCAAACGTGAAACCAAATTGTTGGGGCAAACCTATCAATCAAAATCAAATTAAATTTGCATCAAAATTTACAAGGTAAGATTATATCAAATAATTCAATATATAATAATTTTTTATAATATTTTGATCTACCTGTTCCAATTTGTTTTCTTCTTCTTTTAATTTTTTTCATTAATATACAACCTACATGATTTTTTTTATTGTAGGAATAAATAGAGGGTGCCAAATTTTGCTACCCTGAATTTTTTTTAGATTTCTTTGAGACCCGGAACTATTTTAAAATAATTATTGAAAGTTCTGTAAGTTAAGTTGGCACCCCTGAATCCTTAATAAAAAGGATAGGGACTAGACGCCTATCGATGCCTCCAGGGGGCGTGGCCGCAATTTCAATGATTATTTAAAAGTAGTTGTGGGACTCAAAAATATCTTAAAAAATTCAGAGTAGCATAATTTGGTATACCCTCTATTTATTTCTGCAATAAAAAAATTTCATGCAGGTTGTCCATTTGTAATTTTATTAATATTATTGATTCTTATGAATAATGATTAATTAAATTTGCATACAATGCATTCAATATTACTTTAATTTATTTAATCTATTTTTTTTTTTAAATCTAAAGCTTTTTCTTTGTAGATTGCACTTGTTTTTAACACAGTAATTATTTTTCTAATTTTCTCATCATTTTGCACCTTTTCAATTTAATGTATGGCACGTTCAAATTGAGAACAGGAGATCAATAAATTTAATGAACTATAAGCTTAATTTTTTTTAATATTTAATCATAAATTATTAGAAATATTTGTAAATAATAAAATACAAAAAATACTAAATTGTAAATTTTTAAATAATAATTAGTAAATTATTTTAATTAACATTTATTTATGAAAATAAAAACCACTTAAATCAAATTACTTTTTATATATAAACTGTAAATATTATCAATTTTCATAATTGCATGTTTCTAATGATAACTGAAATTATTTTTTACATTGCCTAAATAAACAGAGCATTGCCAATCAACTTTAATACTCTCTTATATATATAATTAGGAGCAATGAGGGAACTTATCCATAAAGCACTTTCAATACACTTTATCCGATAAAAAAAAATCAGTCAAATTAATCCTATAATATTAGCTCAGGTTATTTAGGTATTGCATATGATGCTAAACATGTTAACAAGAAATTTGGATTAAAAAGGTATACTAACAATGCTGATAATCATTTTTAATATTATAGTAAATAACTTTTTCGTGCAAAGGATATTCATATTGAATTTTATTTCACTTTTCGGACTTTTAACTTTGCCGGTGTTCGCCTCTGTGTGTATATAGTATGTTGCGATGGTCACTTAGTATTCGTGCACGTCACTAACATTTGCATGTACTACACATATCACTACGTTTCGAGAGTCAACCGCTCTCTTCCTCAGGTGATCTGAGTTAGTCTTAGTCTCAGTCTCAGATCACCTGAGGAAGACAGCTGTTGACTCTCGAAACGTAGTGATATGTGTAGTACATGCAAGTGTTAGTGATGTGCACGAACACTAAGTGACCATCGCAACATACTACACACAGAAGGATTACATTGAACACCGGCAAAAGTAAAAGTCCGAAAAGTGAAATAAAATTCAATATCAGTTTTAATATCATGTGTAGTACTCGATTTAATTAACATACACAAGATAAAAATATTGGATACAGTTGAGCTAAATGGGCTTACGGGGAGTAATTTTTTTACTCGCTCATTCAAAAGAGGAGGTCAAAAAATATCCCTTCGATTTTTTTTTAGCACTGCATCATACCTAAAATGGAGATTAAAAATATCTCGTGTCCTGGAGGCTCGATCCATCCGACACGCCTATGACGTCATTATATTCTTTGGTTCAACTATATAATGCTTCTAAACAATCACGTTGCTATGGAAACAAATGATAATTTTTAAACAGAAACAAAAGCGACAACGCAATAATTTTTTACAAGTGTTATGTAGATAAACCAAAGAATGTAATGACGTCATAGGCGTTGCGGATGGAGCCTCCAGGTCACGTGACCTCTTTCAATCTCTATTTTAGGTATGATGAAAAGTTAAATAAAATTGCAAAAAATTCAAAGGATATTTTTTAGCCTCCTTTTTCGGTTTAGCCAGTAAAAAAATTACACCCCGTAAGCTCATTGCTTTGTGAATGACCCCCACTACGGTATCAAGTATTCAGTATTTGTCGCCAAAAATTTTAGTGCAAAAATAGATAGAGGGTGCAAAGTTATGCTACCCTGATTTTTTCAGATTTTTACAGCACGGGAACTCTTTTTAAAAAGGACTTTCAATAATTTCAAAAAAAAAAAAGTTTCCGGACTCTAAAAAATCTGAATATAAAAAATCAGGATAACATAACTTTGCACCCTCTATCCATTTATGCAATAAAAAAATTGAGGTCAATGCTCCATTATTCCCAGTCTTTAAAAAATATGAAAAAATTTATAATATACTATTATTAAAACTTTGAACCCTCTATTAATTTCTGCAATAAAAAAGATTGAATTGCTTCATATTGAATTTAGGCAATGTAAAAATTCAAATAAGCCGCTTCTTTTTTGCCCATGCATGTGCCTGGTAGCTCGGACATTGTAAATAAGATACTCGTAGAAAGTAGGAGTGAAAATTCGTAGCAGGCATGACATCTTTCTCTTTCTATTTCTTGTCACAGTATTTAGAAAAAAGTAACTACCATACCTGCAGCTAAATAAAATATATTGCAGAACAAAATAATAATTGAAATAGGACTTAATTTTCAATGTTAAATTTAGCCCATCATTACGATATATACACTCTTAATAAAATTTGGCTGAAATTAATGTCAGTATATTTTTAACTACTGACTTTCAGTAGTTTTGAAAAATTTTCTATGTTTTAACACCTCAATTATATATCCCAGTGTAAGGATATGCTGAAAAAATAAAATGTGCTGAAAAATAAAAATATGTACTGAAAAAAAATTAATAGCCTGAAAAAAATTAAGGTGAAATTAAAAAGCAAATGAAGAACGCAAACCGTAAATATAATTTAGTCAGCTGAAGTGGAAAATTTTGTGAACGCCATGATGGCGTCATGTCATGAAATTGAGGAAAAACGACGAGAAATATATCTAATTGGTTCAAAAGTTTATAATATTCGTATTCACTAAAGTGCAACGATACTTTGTGGCGTATTTCTTTTAAGATATCGTACTTTATTAAGAGATGAGATGCAAATTCAGTTACCCAAACCTCCTCCATGCCTGCTGTAGGTTATTAATTGCTATTAGTATTATAATATCGGTCTAATTATCAATTTGTATTATTTATAAGTTGTTTTTCACTATTTTATTTATCGTTGCTAATATTTCTAGCTAATTTTATATTAAAATACAATTTTTTTTTATTTATTTTTTGTACAATGGAATGCTATATTACATTAAATTTATGTGACACGGTATAATAAAATTATAATAAGTTCTCAATTTCAATTTCAATTCAATTTCTCAATTTCTCAATTTCGGAAATCGTACATGATTTTAATGTTAAAGAAAACCCTGAAAATATTTCAGTGCTTGCTACTCACTGAAAATAGGGTGTCAATTGACAGTGGTTTCTAATACCTGAAATCCAACACCTGAATAATATTCAGGGGTATCAATCCACTGAATATAAGATGTCAATTTCAGTATCAGGAATATACTGACATTCAGCCAAATTTTATTAAGAGTGTATAGTCAACATACAAAACATAATTATAATTTATAATAAATAATGGCTTCAATTATTATAAATTTTAATACATGTACAACCTTCGAGTTATGTATTATGTGTCCGGATATAACGATTTTTATCATTTGATTGACAATTAGACAGTTAAAATTTTTGTATTATGTAGATTAATATTTAGTAGTCAGCCTATATTGTCAGTATATGCTGACTACCGAATACTGACTACGAAACACCTGAAAAATCATGATTTAAGGCGTTAAAAATCCACTGAATATAAGATGTCAAAAAATCAGCCAAATTTTATTAAGAGTGTAAATCACAAAATATCGGAGATTTCCGTTTCTTATATAATAGCCAGAATATTGAACGAAATTTCAGTCACTGTTTTCATCGATTATATTACTCTCCGGTTTTCATAGTCCTTTTTCCTGTAAAATGTATATATATATATATATATATATATATATATATATATATATATATGTGTTTTGGGAGACAGTGGTGCTATCATTCAGTAAAATAGTGAACTTACTGGAATTTTATCAAATCTGGCTGAAAAACAAGGAGGTCTGTGGTGGTCTCTGAGCTCTAGGTCTATAGAGGGGATTGCGCTGACGTCACGCGAGGAGGGCTAGAATGCACGGACTAGCATATAAACAAAGTGTTCAATAATTTTTCATTAACTTAATAAAATAAATCAAGTTTAAATACTTCAATAATACTTTAACAGCACACGATAGAACTTATAAAAAAAATCTCACCGCCAAAAAACCGTTAAAAGTATTTTTTATAATTTTTTTCGTCATTTTGCCTATGATCACTATGTATAGAATCTGGCCTGCCAAAACTTTCTCTTTTCCCTCTCTCCTGCGCCTCCTTCGCAATGTGTTAGTATAGGGAAACCCCTCTCTCGCCTCACGTAAACATAAACAGAATTCAGCTCTATACTCTTCAAAAATTTAGCTGAATTTTTGGCATCTTATATTCAGTGGATTTTTAACGCCTTATAACATGATTTGTTTGTATTCAGTAATCAGCATAATTAATATACTGTCAGTATATAGCTTCTATACTGACTACTGAAAGTACGGAACAAAACACCTGAAAAATCATGATTTTAGGCGTTAAAAATCCACTGAATATAAGATGTCAAAAATTCAGCCAATTTTTTCAAGAGTGTAAGTGATTTTCATTGAGGTAGGTCCAGGTTTTGAGTTTCCCCATCTCCACCAAATGAGGTGGGCACTAGATATTTGAATCTCCCGCCTTCGTTAATTTTCATACCAACAAGTGAGGTAGGTTCGGGCCCTAGAAATTTGAATCTCCCGCCCTGGGCCCATTGCCAAGGCAGCTTGTCGTTGCAGGTCGTTGAAAGCGGAGGTGAAGGCGGCAAAGGCGGGAAATTCAAACGATGCAGAGTTGGCACCACTGCACGCGACCTTTGACCTTATGAACTTGGCCAGAGTGACTGAGTCATCCGTTGGTACGTATACGCTTTCCTTTGATGTTTGCAAGGTATCTGAGAATTTGTCTGTCAAGGTCACACATAAAAAGAGGCGTGGCTACACTGACAACACTGTTGCACTAGTAATGCAAATAATGTGGCAGGAGGGGGAGGTGACTACAGTCCCTGAGAGCGTTGCCAAGTTTCTTAGGGCATATGAAAAACAATCATCACAGCGGTTCGAAATATATGAAAACAATTCAGAAAAATATTCTATAAAATTAGGTTTTATTAAAAAAAAAAGCAAAAGAATCTGTTGTATAGTTTTTTTTTGCAATACTAATTGACAAATTTAACATTGGAAGGATACAAAATTCTCATTTAAATAAATTAATTATAATTAAACCAACGGTTAAAAAAATCCGAAAAAATTCAGAACTAATTTGACGATTGTTGTAAGTCTACCAAATTAATTTGAAGAAAATTTGTAACGAATTTTTCGCCCAAATTTCTCAGGTTAAGCCTAAGACATCACAGAAGGTGCTTATTGAACCAAATATACATCTAGCAGTACAGATTGTATGATATATAATAAAAATATATCAGATTATATGAATGTGTGCTTTATACTGAAATAAATTGCCTATGATTTTTTTTAAAAAAAAGGGACAGTTTATAGGGTGTTAGAATACAGGTAACTAAAAGAAGATAAAAATTAAGGTGCATTTCCATGGAGCGATGACGAGTGAGGCTTGGCGGGGTGAGAAAAGCGCACTTGCTTCAATCATACATGGCAGCCATGTTGGCGATAAAATCGCTCCTCGCAAGGCAAAGAAATTCTGAGTCTGCAGGTAATTGACTGCAGCACGCGATTTTTTTGCTTTTCCCGCTCCATGGAAATGCATCTTAAAGTAGAGATAACACGCCCAATGTTAATAAAGATCCCATTCATAAAAATTGTGAAAAAAATTTAAAATGTTCTCCTTAACATACCTTATCAGTAGGTAAAATATCAGGTATACAAAAACGAGCTATAGTTTTTGAGTTATTAATTTTTAAAGTTGACTAATTTAACATGGAGAAATGGTAATTCCATGTTAAACTAGTCAAATTTAAAAATTAATAACTCGAAAACTAGCTGGTTTTGTATACCTGATATTTTACCTACTGATAAGGTATGTTAAGGAGAACATTGAATTTTTTTTCTTCGTAAATTTTTATGAATGGGATTTTTATTAACATTGGGCCAGCTGATCCGTGTTATCTCTACCTGTAAAAGACAAAGTAAAAAACCCAGTTTTGTGCTTGCAGGTTGGCGACGCGTGGGGTTAATATCCGGGCCCCATGTCAGGTTGGACACGATCGTGTGGCCGGGCGGGGACGTGGTGGGACCCTCTCCCGGTGGCCGGGCCGTGTTTCGCGTGGTCACGGCCCTCGCACCGCCCTTCGTGATGGCTGCCCGGCCCCAGCACGGCCGCTGCCTCAGAGGACTCAAGTGTCATCGAGGACCGCCGGATCAGACCAGCGCCGAGGGTGGGTAAAACTGGCACTAGCAGCACAGTTAATAGGGCAGCGTCACGAGATTGATAGGTTGCCTCACTGCCCACTCCGTCACCAAGGCCTGCGCACTGCGAATCGCGTGAAGAAAAATTATAGTCCACCCCATTTGATAATTTTGATATAGCGGCTACGTTTTTTTATTCATCAACCTGATATCAGCCGCTTTCCTGCGCTTGCCCTCCCTCCTTTTGCGCCTCTATGCGCATGCGCAGTAAAGTCGGAAGAAACTGGAGTGCGTTTGAATTCACTGGCTGGCCCGGGCTGGGTAAAATGGCGGTGACCTTGGTCGCGTGGTATGAAACGTCATAATTTTGTCATGGGCTAGTTCCCAGTCTGTCCGCTAGGTCTCAGGCGCACTGTATAGAGTCCGCCCGCGTCAGCCTGGGCCAGCCAGGAAGTGACGTCATGAGAGGAGGGAAAATGGCCGCCGGGCTGGCCCCACTTGATGACAAAAAACGCTTCAGCCCAGGCCAGCCCGGGCTGGCCCGTGAATTCAAACGCACTCCTGGTCTCCATGCTCCAATATTTGCCTGATATCTGAAGTGGTGGGGTAAGCAGGTAGCCGATATCTGGGCTTGTGAATAAAAAAAACGTAGCCAGTATTGTAAAATTCAAATTAAATTCAATAGAAATAAATTTTTCTTGATATTTTCACACCCCAGGCATAATTTCTAAACCCCATATCTTGCCGTGTGTAAAGTTTCAAATTTTAGAATCACTCTTTCCATGAAAATTTTGGGGTCAAATTTGCATATAACTCAATGGGAAATTGAAAATCTAGGACTCTTATTTCAAAACACAATCGAGATCGATATTATAGTGCACAGACCTTGATGGAGTGAGCAGTGGTTGCCTACTTATAGGATAACGCTCAGCTGTTAACCTCCCCTCCATTCCCCTACTGTTATTATACCGAACGCTTAAAACCATTGAAAAAATAGAAAAGAGTTTGAAAAAAAAATTGACTCTCTAGGGACAACAAAATGTAGTTTGTGTATTCTTTATAAACTAACAGATGATATATATGGAAACGATATAAATGTAATAATTGCCGTTTATAATTTATGTATTTTTTTTTTTCTAAAATTTCTTCCTTTACACGCTGCTGATGAAACACAACACTATGGCGCGGCAGGTTCCTGTAAAATATGCAATATGCGTTGCAGTGACGTCACGTGGGCCTGGCCTATAGTTCAAATACCTACCAACAATGGTATTTTGTTGTCATTTTGCTTACCAATGGAGTTAAGACATTTTTTCCCAGATAACCAATGGAGTTAGGCTTTTTTTTTCAACCTACCAATGGAGTAAGGATACTTCTTCGCTACCACGTCGATTTCTCGTTTGCTATCTTAGCCTTGAAACATATTTTTGAGATTTTCTGGAGCGTATTTATATTTTTTCTCCCCGGTTTAAAGGACTTGTCCCCTCCCCCCGGCAATGCTACAAATTTAATTTTCCCGTTTTCAGGCTCCAACGACACGACGTGTTGCTACGGTTTCTCGATGGACCTTCTACAGAAGATCAGTCAGGACCTGAGTTTCGAGTTCCAGCTTTACATCGTCAGTGATGGCTTCTACGGATCACGAAGGTAAATATTAGCGTGGTATATACAGATCTTGGTTTACCTCTAGACAGTTCAGTAGACTAAGACTAGATGGCGCCAGATATATCATCCAATGGAAAGGCTAGAATGTCAGCTGGCCAACTTTTCATTGGGTGATATATCTGTCTACTGAACTGTCTAGAGGTAAACTAAGATCTGTCATATTGTAGAAACGATATGAAATGAGAGTGATATATAATATTAGAGATTTGAGTTTACGTGAAGATTCAACTGCGCCTGGTCGCCATCTTGGTATGCATCAGACATACATGTGGCGACAGTCTGTTTGGAAACTCCGTTGAGTTGGGCGTAAACTAAGATTTGTTATACTGTAAAGGGAATAAAATTAAAGGAGGTTTATTTAATTAATTAAAAAAGGTCTTCTTGTGTAAAATTATTTAAAGGGCAAGGGTTTTTAACACTACTTTGTATTCTTATTATGGAAAGTGTGATGTATGTAAAAAAAAAAAAAAAAAAAAAAATTGTCAGATTTCAAACAACATGAAGTTCACCACAATCATAATACTAGGAATACAAAGAATGTAATTACATCTATTTATTGTAGGCTAAATATGTACAAGAAGGGACCCTTTATGAGTTGCCTGACTCTATATAATAAGCTGCCGTGTGATATAAAGTGTAATGATAATTTAAAATTATTGAAAGTCAGTGTAAAAAAGTGGCTAGTTGATATGTGTTTCTATAGTGTAAAAAACTACATGGACTATGAATGAATGTCTTAAAGTAATGTCAACATAATTATTATTGCTTATTTAGTTTTAGTATTGACGTGTCCTATAAACCTTAACATATATCATGTACGTACATGACAATATGATTGTAGGAAGATTGGAATTAATAAAAGATTTTGAATTTGAATTTAGTGCACGGCAAGCCTTTAAGATCATGCAAGATTTAAGGTAGATTCACATGGCGATTTTTATCATGCGACGCGATGCGAATAAAGCGCACTTGCTATAACATCCAATGGCGGTCAAATTTGGTGATTAAAAGAAAGAGAGCATCGTATATTAACGCGTTGACCGGAGAATTCACCGCCGCATAGGATTTCGTAGCTTTTACGTCAAATCACGTCACATCGCCGTTGTCGCCATCTGAATCTGACACTGAGCCACTTCAGAGGGTAAAAGAAAAAAAAAATAAATAAGATTAGGAAAATATTTCGTGGCTCCGAATCACGAATTAGTTATTCAACCCATCATTTGCCTAATTATAACTGAGGAAACGTGGGAACCTAATTCAGGATGGTCGATAATGACTGCAGTATGTGGCTTCAACTATTTCCTAAATTCATTCTGGATACACCCAGTGTGAAAACTAAAAACCAATCACTGCACAGAGGTTTGAACTTACGACCACTTGGTTCCAAGTCATGCATGCTATACCGCTTTTCCATCGTGCTCAGCAAAGTCTTGTGCTCGTTGTTAGTAAATCAATAAAGTATTGTTGTGTAATGTCTGTCGTGTGAAGAAAAAAAAACATGGGATGGTTGTTGATTTACATGTCAACTATTGAAAATTACCATTTTTTATGAAGTTTAAACTGTTACCTAGCGCCAATAATTACATTCTCTGCTCTGGTGGCAAAATTAGACACTACGTCGTCCCATGTTTAACAATGAAAATGGCTTTATACGACAGACATTATAAACAATGGTTTGTTATAACCATTGCGAGTACAAGACTTTGCTGCTCATCAGTATACACTC
This sequence comes from Siphlonurus alternatus, assembly GCA_949825025.1. Taxonomy (NCBI): domain Eukaryota; kingdom Metazoa; phylum Arthropoda; class Insecta; order Ephemeroptera; family Siphlonuridae; genus Siphlonurus; species Siphlonurus alternatus. Next base: position 3,388,987 of record OX463784.1, on the reverse strand, counting down.
TCTGAACACTTTCTTTATTTACAGATGGCGACCTAGACGTAACAACGCCACGTGGACAGGGATAGTTGGTGACCTGATGAACGGCCACGCCCACATGTCCTTCGCCGCCCTCTCTGTGTCCTCTACGAGGTCCAAGGTCATCGAATTTTCCGCCCCATTTTACTTTGGCGGAATCTCAATGCTCGCCGCGCCTGCGCAGAAGAACGAAATTCCCCTCCTGGCTTTCCTCCTCCCCTTTAGTCCCGAACTTTGGATCGCGATCTTCACTTCTCTAAATGTGACAGCCATTGCTGTGGCCATCTATGAGTGGTTAAGTCCATTCGGTTTAAATCCGTGGGGTCGGAAAAGGTCCAAGAACTTTAGCATTGCGTCCGCACTTTGGGTGATGTGGGGACTGCTATGTGGACATTTGGTCGCCTTTAAGGCACCAAAAAGTTGGCCTAACAAGTTTCTAATCAACGTTTGGGGAGGGTTTTCAGTCATTTTTGTGGCTAGTTATACTGCCAACATCGCTGCCTTGATTGCTGGTCATTTCTTCCAGAACCAAGCAAGCTACACGGACCGCAGTGTGAGTAGCAGCGAGGTATTGGAATGAAAATACAAGATTAATTATAACGGTTAATGTTTTACAAAAAAACCTTTTAAAATGTTAAAAAAAATCCCTCGCATGAAAATTATGAAAAAAATTGTTTAAATATTCTCCTCAAATTTCCCCATCAGTAGCTAAAATATCAGGTGTACATTGCAAATTTGAGCTAGTTTTTGAGTTATTCATTTTTAAATTTGAATTCTGTAACATGGAAGTTCCATTTCTCCATATTAAAATAGTCAAATTTAAAAATCAATAACTCAAAAACTAGAGCAAATATGCATAGCTGATATTTTAGCTACTGATAGGGGATGTACTTTAATATTTTTTTTTCTTAATTTTCATGTGAGGGATTTTCTTATTTACCTTACCCTTAAGGTAGAGATAATACGGATCAGCTGGCCCAATGCTAAAAAAAATCCCATTCATAAAAATTATGAAAAAAATTTAAAATTTTCTCCTCTACATTCCCTATCAGTATATAGGTAAAATATCAGGTATACAAAAACGAGCTAGTTTTCGAGTTATTAATTTTTAAAGTTGGCCAATTTAACATGGAAATGTTATATTAGTCAACTTTAAAAATTAATAACTCGAAAACTACTATCGTTTTTGTATACCTGATATTTTACCTACTGATAGGGGATGTAGAGGAGAACATTTTAAATTTTTTTCATAATTTTTATGAATGGGATTTTTTTAGCATTGGGCCAGCTGGTACGTATTATCTCTACCTTAAATGGTAAGGCAAAACCTGTATGATTTTTATATTACATATGTCTATAGAGGATTTCTATTTATGTATAAACAAATTTCGAACACTTTTTTGTGCCCTTTAACACTCTTATAAAATCATACTGCAAAAGGAGTGACGTCATAGTCATGTAAATATTTAATATGCAAGCATAGGGATAAACGTTGCATGACTCTGACGTCACAGCATCTTTTCCCCTTTGACAATACATAACTGCTCTATCCAAAAATGTGATACGAAGACTTCATGAAACAAAGTTGGAAATTTAAATATTGAAGATTTCAAGCAAAACGTTAAATATGAAAATTTGCTTCATGCGCAATTATTTATATAATTATACTTGATCGATTCTTAAATCTTATCGTTAAGAAATTAATATGGAAATTCACATAGTTATTAAATTGTTTGCCTATTTGAAATGAGAAAACGTGGAAACCTGGATTGTTACGACCTCCGTGCAAAGACTAAAATTATTGTTTTTGTTGAAAATTTAGCCTAATAAACCTATGGTTTCGATATCCTTTATTTTACGTAATTTTTTAAAAAAAAATTTGATTGAAAGCACAAAAATATTAAAATCATCGTGAAAAAAATAAAAAAGCCGCCTTGGTCGGGACTCGAACTCACGTCCTCGGATGTTGCAGCTGATGTCTCAGCGTGTGGGCACTGCGCGCTCCTCCATCGCAGAGTTCTACGTACAGACCAGCAACCCGCAACTGTGGCAGCACATGAGGGCCTTCAGTCTGCCCGACGTTGAGCAGGGGGTCAATCGACTCAGGTGGGTGACATAGCGTGTTCATTTGAAAATGTTACATAAGTTTGTTTATAGAACGATTGCGCTGACGTCATGCCCCTGTAAGTTAGGCTGCCCTATGGAGGACCAGAATGCACAGACTAGTATATAAATAATTGAGTTTTTTTACTTTATTAAACAAAACAAATCAGTTCTAAAAAATTGTAAAAATACATCAATAAACGATATAGATAGCATAAAAAAATCACATCATTAAAGAGTAATCAAAACTATTTTTTTCTATTGATTTTTGTTATTTCTCCTATCTAATGCCATAGTAGTTGGACCTCCACTTTCTCTTTTCTACCCTCCTGACCGTCCGTATACCTGCTATGTTATTTTTCTCGTAAACATAAACAGCAAACAACTTAGGTTGGTATTTCTTCCCTTCACTTTTTTCACTCACTTTATATGCAGCCTGCCTGCTTATATCATTGAACGTTTGACTAAAGTATATCAATAGAAAATTAAATTTAAAATAAATTTAATATTTTATACTTCATAACTTTAATATTGAAATCATATGTTGCATGAGATTATTTAATTATTATTTAATAACAGAGGGTATTCATTCAAGATACAAGATATTCAACATATTGCGATGCCAAAAAATAAAATTATTCATAATATTCTTTAAAAGAAATCAACTGAAACTATATTTACTTAAAATACATGGTCCCTCCTTACACATATCAGCTTGCCTTTTCAGATACTTATATAGCATTTGCCTGGCTTTGTTGTTGTTTACATTCAGCAGTAGGTACTGAGAGGGAACTGGAATCACTTGATTTATTCCTCCTAATTTAACATATTTTTAATTTTTTTTAACAATAATATATACGTAAGAAATAAATATACATAACTTGAACATATACATTTTTTTTATTTTACCTAGTTTCTTTATGATAATTTTTTGTTGTGCCGTTTCCCCCTCGTATTCAAAAGTCCGCGGGGAAAGCAATGGTCGGTGATTGGCTGAATTTTTTTAAGAATCTTAGGGTCAATATCAGTGCATAAGTGTCGTAAAATGGTCATTATTGACGTGAAATTTGGAGCCGATTTACATTTTATTTAATGATTTACTGTATTTTCCACAGATATCATTGGCAAATATTGTATTTTTTTCCATTTACTTGACATTTCAATCTATCAAATAAAATAATTGTCAAAGGTACCACAATTGTCATATCGCAGAAAATAAATAGTTTTTGGTATGCTACTACCATGTTAAATAGGTGCTTTTTGCCTACATTCACGAGACGTCATGTTTTTGTGACGTATGGTGAAAGACGAGCTCATTTCGCATGTGGTATGACCTGCAACTGTTCCGTAACAATATGACGTCACAGGAACGGCTCTCTGGACGTTCTGGTTGGCGACTCCGCCGTTCTGGACTACTACCGCGCCATGGACCCTGGCTGCAAGCTGGAGAGGTTTGGCGAGCCGCTACACCAGGACATGTACGCAGTGGGGCTGGCCAGGGGGTTCCCGCTCAGGGTGAGTTGTACCTTATGGTGGTCTCTCCAGCAAAGCTATTTCATGGATTTATCAGCGAATAGAAGTGGTAACACCTTTTATTTTGAAGGTGAATTTCGATGTCAAGTGGGACGAGAAAAGTGCACTTGCTTCATTGTCATATGGCGGCCATGTTGGTGGGAAAAAATCACTTTCCCGTTGCGATTGAATCCCATCGCGAGTTTTTCACGCCCAATACATGCCCGCCATATGATATTGAAGCAAGTGCGCTTTTTTCGCCCCGCCAAATAAGGTAGAGATAACACGGATCAGCTGTTCGACGTAGTCCCCTTTGCTGTTATTGACATGTACACCTTAACACATTCACAAAAATTCTTAAAAAATTTTTGAGAGGCAGATTTTAATGCTTAACAAACCATAAAAATGAATTAAAGAGCGCATTTTTTTTAATTAATTATTTAATTTTCAGCATTGGTCTTTCCCATGGAGAGACAAACTAAAAACTTCATAAGAAAATCTGCTCATTAAATTGTTTTGACATTTTGTATATATGGTTTTTAGGTACTAAAATCTGCCTCTCAATAAAATTTCAGTGAAATTATGAACTTAGGCTTGACTTGCATGAATAAATTGTTGCAAAAGCACTTTGTCTTAAAAGCCTAAATTAAATTTCTCCTCCAAATTCCCTGATCTAATTTGACTCCCTTATCCAGGACAGTATCTCCACGCTGATCTCTCAATACTCTACTAATGGCTACTTGGACATCTTACAACACAAATGGTACGCCGGACTGCCTTGCTTCTCACTAGACACTGAGATGGTTCAGCCGCGGCCGCTTGGCGTCGCTGCAGTCGCTGGCGTGTTCCTGCTGCTAGCCCTTGGGATGGTTGCGGGGATCTGCATCCTGATCATGGAGCACATCTTCTACAAGCGCTACCTGCCAGGACTCAGGAGAAAACCCAAGGGGACAATCTGGAGGAGTAGGAACCTCATGTTCTTCAGTCAGGTGGGCAAAAGACATCATCATCATTTTTTTTTTTAACAAGGATACACCCCTAAGAACTTACCGCTCACGGCGGGGTAATGGATAGGAATAAGGTAGGGAATGGATTGTGGTCATGGCCTGCCACGCGTCCAGCTTCGCTAAGGTGAGACTGAGGGAACCGTGGAAAATCTCAGTCAGGACGGACACCTCTACTTTTTATCAATGAACCAAAACAATGTCCAAAGCTTGGGAAACTATACCTTTGCCTCCCTTAAGGTTGATTCACATTATCGGTTACGAGATGCGCCTTGAATTTGACGCACTATGATACTTTATATCGCTTATTGAATTTCGTTGTTCTATTTAATTGTCAAATATGATCGCCAATGGATATTACAACTAGTGCGCATTATTCACGTCACTTTGCAAGGTGATTGAGAGGTTGATCGTGTCACAGTGCAGAGACCTTACAGAGACCTCCGTGTCTTATGGCCAGAAATTTGACCAGCTTGGCCGAGCTTCACTGTAACTGAGAGTGGCGGCGCCACTGAATCGCAGCGGCACGGCCCGGTTCTCGCTGGCTGCGCGGGCAATTTCAGCCAGCAAGAACCGGGCCGTGCCGAACATTTAACAGCACTGCTACTCTCAGTTACAGTGAAGCTCTGATCAAATCCCTGGCCATATGTCATGGAGGATCTCTGTAGGGTCGCTGGTCGCAGTGCATTTACCTGTTCGCGTTAGATCACCAAAGTCAGGCTACGTCGAGCGTGGTTAGTACTTAAATGGGTGTTCGTTTCTAGTAAAAATTTACGCTGCTCCCTCCCTGGGGTAAATTAACATCTCTTTCCACTCATGTGTGTGGTTCCCCAGGCTTTGGACATCGCTTTGGTACATTGATAAAAAGTAGAGGCGTCCGTCCTGACTGAGGTTTTCCACGGTTCCCTCAGTCTCACCTCAGCGAATGCTGGAACATGTAACAGGGCGTGGCCACCATCCTTTCCTTACCTTATCCCTATAATACCCATTACCCCGCCACGAGCTGTAAACTCATAGGGTAGTATCCTTGTAAAAAATAATAAAAAAAAAAACGCTTCTCTAAATCCACCTTTTTTCTGCCAAATATTCAATTTTGAAATTAGAAAAAAAAAAAAAGGTTTGTGTTTACACATTTTTTTTGTTTTTTCGAGGAAATGGGGGTGGGGGTGGGGATGGTGATGCAATAAAAATAATACAAAAATTTATTCTGCAACAAATTTATCGTATTTTGTAAATTTTTTTTTCTGAAAACGATACAACACCAGAATTGCACTAAAATGCATCGCAGACAGTTGCAACTGAATTGCTGCACTTACCACGGAGATATTCCCCTCCTTCCATTCCACTTTCTAAAACAATGCACCAGGTGCGATCTTTCGTAGTGATGAAAAAATCGTGGTGGAATCGCTTGACGAATTATTTAAGACATGTAAAATCGTCTCTAGTTGAACGAAGTAGCAAATAGCAAATTTGTAAATGATTTTTACTTTCCACGTAATAAGTATCAAATTAATTGAACTTAAATTTCATTTATATCTGATTTGTTAGGGTGGTATTACAAAATATATGCATGATGTTAAAGAAAAATTGTTTAGGGTAAGGTAACACGCCCAATGTTAAAAAAAATCCCACACATGAACATTATGAAACATACCTTAAAATGTTCTCCTCCATATCCCCTATCAGTAGCTAAAATATTAGATATAATGACAACCTTTAACAGTGACATCATAAAATTGCTTTGCGCCATGTTCTATCAAGAAATCAGCTGTTCTCCATAAGGTTCTGCTGGGGCACACAATTGTCGTCCTTTTTTTATCACTTTTAAATCCACACTGAATGAGCCACGATAGCATAATCAATAGAGAATTTCGGCATAATTCTAACTAAAACTACTAAAATATACGGTATAACTGTCTTTAGCAGTACGCAACGCTAGAAAACGAACAGAATTTGAACTGCCATTACTTTTGGAGCTTTCAGCTGCCAGCAGATGCTTTTAGGTCCGCAAATTTATAAAGCAAAAATTACAGGGAAACCTGCGCACAACTTTAATATCCATGATAGCGCGCACGCTCTGCGCATCCTACTCTCTTTCGTATTTCTTGTTTTTTTTAAACTCTCGGAAACTCGCCTCCGAGATCGGCGACGCTTTTAAAAAGTAGGCTCGCAGACTGGGCTGGCACCGTAAGTAATTTCGTTTGCATACAGTCTCGAGAATTCATGCGCAAATGCATGGTGTTTCCGGTGTTATGTTACGCATGTCTTAGTTTCCAACAAACCGCGATTTAGTTTACGATAAAACAGTAAAATACCTTTCACAACACTGCAGAGACGAATATTGCAATCAAAAGCAATAAAACCAGTGGATTACTGCTTTTAAATGTAAGTCTGAATGACAACAATAGAAGCTGCAAAGTGAACGTAAAATTCTGCTCTCTGGGTTATTCTTATCTGCGCCCATTTTAGTTATGTCAGAACAGGAAGGACAAAGGTTTGTTATTGTTTTGTTAAAGGTTGTCATTCATATAATAAATTCAAGCCAATTTTTGAGTTATTATTTTGAGATTTGACTTATTTAACATAAAAAAGTGAAACTTACACATGTTAAATTAGTCAAATTTGAAAATTAATAACTCAAAAACTAGATCAAATTTGCATACCTGGTATTTTAAATACTGATAGAGGATGTTGAGGAAAACATTTATGTTTCATAATGTTCGTGTGTGCGCTTTTTTTTTGTTTTATTTAATTAAAGCAATATTTTCTTAGTATTTTTGTCTTACTCGTTATTTAAATAAAAATTCAATTCTATCTTTAGATAAAGAATCAGAGCACAAAAATAAAACTAAGTTTGCCAATATTATGGTGCCATTGTTGCTAACTAATTGTTAATTTGCAGAAGCTGTACCGGTTCATCAACTGTGTGGAATTGGTGAGCCCCCACCACGCGGCTCGCGAGTTGGTGCGTACCCTGAGGAAGGGACACATCACCTCCCTCTTCCAGAAGAGCGTCAAGAGAGTAAGTGAGACACACCCTGCGGGGGTCCCCTGGAGGATATCATGTATAGAATTACAATGAAATATTGACCTTAAATTTTTTTATTGCAGAAATGGATACAAGGTGCAATTTTTCAGAATTTTTACAGTCCCAGAAAGTATTGTTTAAAAGATTTGATGAGGTCAGATTTGAACCCAGGATCTTTTTTAGGTCTTATCATTTTATTAAGAGAGACGTTAGGATGCGTCACTTTCTCTGTATTTTCAATAATTTAAAAAAAAAATTAAAATAAAAGCAATAAAATATGACAAAAAATCAGAATAGCATAACTTTGTACCCTCTATCCATTTCTGCAATAAAAAAAATCAGTTTGACACTCTATTAAAAATATTGATAAGATGGAGACCTTGTTTCTAATAAAAAATAAATGTATATATCTATAAATATTTTCAATTAAGTACACAGCATGCACGAATAAAAAGAAAAATATAAATACAGTTTTCATGTTCCGTCTATCAGGCAATCTTAACTCAAATTAAAGTAAATTAATTGTAAAACAAATTATTTGCTCATTCACTTGATTTAAAAAAAGTAAAGATTATGTCAAATGTCCTTCATTTATGTTGCATGATGTTAGTTTGAGAGTGCTGAATGTCGCGCTGTGTTTCAGAAGGAGCACGAGCAGAGAAGGAGGAGGAAAAGCAAGTCGCAGTTCTTCGAGATGATCCAGGAGATCAGAAGGTGAGTCAGTGACGTCATCTCGTGACGTCATCAGATTATCAGATTGTAGGTGCAACCATGTTGACTCTATTTTTTACTAAAGTGTGGCAACGGAGCAGAGACACTATAGAGGGGATTGCGTTGACGTCATGCGAGGAGGGCCAGAATGCACGGACTAGCATATAAACAAAGTGTACAATAATTTTTTACTTAACTTAATAAAATAAATCAAGTTTAAATACTTCAATAATACTTTAACAGTACACGATAGAACTCATAAAAAAAATCTCAGCGCCAAAAAACTGTTAAAAGTATTTTTTATAATTTTTTTTCGTCATTTTGCCTATGCTCACTGTATAATCTGGCCTTCCTAAACTTTCTCTTTTCCCTCCCTCCTGCGCCCCCTTCGCAATGTATTTGTATAGGGAAACCCCTCTCCCGCCTCACGTAAACATAAACAGAAATCAGCTCTATAATCTGGCCTGCCAAAACTTTCTCTTTTCCCTCCCTCCTGCGCCTCCTTCGCAATGTATTATTATAGGGAAACCCCTCTCCCGCCTCACGTAAACATAAACAGAAATCAGCTCTATAGAGACCTACGTGTCGTATTATCGGGCGATTAGGAATTTGAAAACCGTGAATTTACCTAGTTGAAAAATTAGGTCTTCAACTCATCATTTACATGTCTAAATCTAATCTTTTTACCTCTAAAACACATCTTATTTCCTCTTCGCTCAAAGTAAAGATGAAATGAAGGCAATATTTCTAACATTTTATGTTCAAGAAGAGAAAAAAATACGTAATATCATCTTTTTCACCTCTTTTTTCCTCTAAAATGGTGCAAAATAAGAAGAGAAATGACGAGAGGAGAGCTTAATAAAGACGAAAAGGTGAAATTTATTTCAACTCGGGTAGTTCTACCTGAATTTAGAGTTGCCACGCAACTGCCAACCTGCAATTGACGTTGATTCATCAACAATGACGTCATCCGTGCTGGTCAATCGGTGATTTTGTGATTGGCCAGCTCGGATGACGTCAATGATGATGAAACCACGGTAATTGGTAAACAGTTGCACGGCCATGCACTCTTAATTCAGGTAGAACCAAATTCAAAGTTTTCAAATTCTTATCGCTCAATACGACACGGAGGTCTCTATAGATTCTAATGCAAAGGAGAGCGATTTTCAAATTTGATGCATTAACTGGTCCATTATTTATTTTAATCCGTAAGAGGCTTTATCACGTTCCACGTCATAATGACGTCACATCATTTACGCACTCTGATTGGCTGAGTTTATACCAAAGTCTTCTGCTAGCTGCTAGTAAACGCAAAATATTGTTGTGTAAATGTCTGTCGCGTGAAAGGAAAAACATGGGACGGTGGTTGATTTACATGCTAATTTATGGAAAATGACCGTTAATTATGAAGTTGACTTGGTTGCCTAGCGCCAACAATGCCATTACGTTCTCTGCTCTGGTGGCAAAATTAGGCACTACGTCGTCCCATGTTTAACAATGAAAAAAGCTTCATGCGACAGACATAAACAATGGTTTGTTACAACCATTGTGAGTAGAAGACTTTGGTTCATACAAGGGTAATATTGTTCGTTGCAGTACCTTTTTATTGGTCTCTATTTACCTTGGACAGGACGTGTTGCGAGCATGCCAACTCATTCCCACAACTTTTTACTGTTAAATTGTATCATTATAATCACCAGGGAGCAGTCAGATATAAAGGTTTTTCAGTGTACTTCATGCCCCTGTAAGTAGATGGTATTCATGTGGAATTCAATGTGGAGACTAACATATAAACACATCAGCTTCAAAATTATGATCAAACCCTTGAAATGGAGGAATATAATAGTTCCCTTTTTCTTAGGGCCCAACAAATAACCATACTTTATATAAAATTAAAAAATAATTAAATTTAAGGGAAACATCGAAAAATAATATCATTAAACATAATAACATTTTTTCATTATTTACGCGTCTTTTTATGTTAGCCTTAAGGTGCTTTTACATGGAGCAATGTCAAGCGGTGTCGGGCGAGGCGAGAAAGGCGCACTTGCTTTGATATCGTATGACAGACATGTTGGTGATAAAATTGCTCCCCGCCATGGAAAAGTATCTTAAAGGGACAGGGGACCCTAAAAATAAGTATTTTTTTAAACCAAAAGTTACTTAATAACAGAGTACAAATACATGCTAGCTGCACTGTCCCAAACGCATCAAGCACGCAATAATTGGCGTGAGCACGAGAACGTGACGTCACGTTCCGTCGCTTGCACTGGCAACACCGCACAGCACATCTCTCCTTCTTGCTTCTTCCACTCTTCCTCTCACTCTTCTGCTTCCTATTCTCCGTGCAATGTTGCCGGTGCCTGTGGCTATAAGAATTTATTTAATTGATCTAAATTATTGATACTGTTCAAACCCGCATAATTTTGTTATGTCAATAGTAAAATTTTTATGCAACACGAAAATTATTGTACCCTCTGTCCCTTTAACTCAATTTATTTTCTTGCCATCCATTGCAGGGTTCAAGCAGAGGAGCGAGACCAGGTGCTCACCCCGTCCGTGACGTCACCCTCCGACGTTGCCAGCTCTTCTGACGCCCCTCTTAAGTCACCAGCTGACTTTGGCATCATTGGAGACAGACTAATTGGTCGTAAACTTTGCAATGCTGTGACAGATTTAAAAACTATTAAAATTGATCATAAAAAGCCTCAACAAATTGGCAACGCTGTAAGTGAACAAATTGTGGAGCATAAACCTGACACCAATGTAGAGGAGTTTAAAGAAGAACATCAAACTGTCAACACTGTCAAAGAGAGAGTTAAACTTGGCAACGCCACAATCGACAGAGAGCTGGCTAGGCAACTTGGCATGGCTGCAGCTGAGCGTGCAAAGGCAAGACAGATGGGCAAAGTGGCAGAGATAAGCCGTGAAGCTGGCAACGTCGCACCTGAAAGTGAGGAAGACGAGTCGTCACTACGAAGGTTCGTATCAATGTTGGCTCCTCTTCAAAATTTCCTCCTCAATATCATTAGTGTCATTATGTGTCGTCATTAGTGACACGTACACGAGTTATAATTGCTCAGATAAATCTTTAATTAGTTTGACATCATGAAACTTTTCCTTAGTCCTTCGATACAAGAATACAAGGGAATAATCGATAATGGGAGGGATGCGTGACGTCAAACTGAAGATAATCCGAGATGACTTTATATAATTTTATTATGTTCTGTTGTTACTGCAACAACGTCAGCCTAAAAGTGCTTTGCCATGGAGCGATGTCAAACAATGACGATAATGATGTAGGTCGAGAGGAGCGCACTTGCTTCATTATCATATGGTAGCCATCTTTGTGAGAGAAAATTGCTTCACATGCTGCGGGGACCTATTTTATCGCCAATGTAACATTGCCCCTTGGCAAAGCACCTTTAACAGTTTGCTTCTGAATTCTGGTGGATATTTATGTTCCTAATTTGATGATCGATTTTTACTTTAAAAGGTTCGGCCGTTTCCGTCAGGAGAGCGCTGAGCAACAAGTTCCTTCCATTTACGGTGCAAGAAAAAGACGCGGGAATTTTCGAATCTCCACTCCCGCCTCAACTGAAGATGCTGCGCCCCCCGCACCACCTACGCCCCCCTGCTTTGAGTCCACAACAAGTGAGGTGGCGCCCTCAGAGACGCGATGGCAGGCTCGGGAACTAGAGCTAACTGATCAGCTGGTACAAAGCCTAAGCGAGAAAGAAGAATTATTGGAGAGGATAAGAATGCTGGAAAAAAGAACCCGCGAGCCGCCTTGAGGTTCAGGCAACACTAGCTCTAGTGTAGTACTGTAGCAGTTACCAGATAGCTTTGTTCAGGCTGGCATTCCCAGAGGTATGGAATATATGATATCCAGCAAATATTAATATTTTTAAATGCGATATGGAGGTATTACAAAGAAGAGAATTTGATTTCGAAAACGAGACGTAGTTAAAAAAATATGAACCACCGGAAGTAGCCGGAAGTGGAACAATTTTGTCTGAATTATTAACAAGAAAGCTCTACGACTTTTCAGATACATTGAAATCCGTAATATGTATTTTATTGCAATGTTTCAGGTTCAAAATTGAAATAGAAAGTCCATAAACCTCGCACTTTTGGCTTTACTTTCCGGTGGAAGTCTTAAATTTTTTTAATTTTACTTGTGGCAAGTTATTCAGGTGTGCTATTCCAATGGTGGTAAATTAGGAAAAAAACACACCCATCAACCTTATATATTGAACTGGAGAATAAGGTAAGGTTGATGCGCGCTTCTGATTGGCTTATAGTAAGTAAGTGATAACCAATCAGAAGCCCGCATTCCCTTTTTCTATCCTGCATTTTAGTATAAGGTTGATTGCTGTTTTGTAACTTTTATGCCAAAGATATCCACCCATTTCTAGTTTCTCATACCAATCACACTTTCTATTATAATACCTCCATAATGTGTAGAATAAAAAAAAAGATCTTGCTTGGTCATTTCGCCTTGAGGTACGGCCATTTTTTCAGCGTCAAACTACCAACGTAGCGAACTGAATTACTGGACGCGACGGCCCAGCGGCGATAAAACAAAGCGTAACTTACAAGGAAAAAAGAATATGAAGAGGAATTTAATTTGAATTCAGGCGCTTTTTACGTCACCGATTTATGTTTTATGACTGCATTTGATTGGCCAGTTGGCTGAAGCCATCTATTATATTATATTATATTATATTATATTATATTATATTATATTATATTATATTATATTATATTATATTATATTATATTATATTATATTATATTATATTATATTATATTATATTATATTATATTATATTATATTATATTATATTATATTATATTATATTATATTATATTATATTATATTATATTATATTATATTATATTATATTATATTATATTATATTATATTATAATGTTCATCGGCTTCAGCTCAATAAAATTGCCGAATGTACAACTTTCATTAATTTTATTTACATATTTGAATACATGACCTCGAAAATTTTCAGATTTTCAGAAAATCGAGGGAAAAGACACAGTGACGTCATAGTTATATAATTTTTTTTAAGTAACAAAAAAATTGATAACACATAAATCGAAGTTCCTTATCCAAATATGTAATAAAATTTTTCATAAAGCTTTCCATTATTCTAAAGATTTACCATTAAATGGTTGCCTTTTTTCAATTTTCCTCCTATATTCTATATTGTCCTTGGGTTAAACAGAGTCACTACAGAGACCTCCGTGTCTTATGGATAGGAATTTACTTGTGTGTGTGGTTCCCCAGGCTTTGAACATAGCTTAATTGGTCCATTGAGAAAAAGTAGAGGTATCCGTCCTGACTGAGGTTTTCCACGGTTCCCTCAGTCTCACCTCAGCGAATGCTGGGACGCGTAACAGGCCGTGGCCACCATCCGTTCCCTACCTTATCCTTACCCATTACCCCACCGTGAGCTGTAAGCTCTTAGGAGTGTATCCTTGTATAAAAAAAAATAAAATAAAATAAAAAAAAAAAATAAATAAATAAAAAAAAAAAAAATTGAAGAATCTTGAATTTAGTTCCACTGGAATTCCGAGTGGCCACACTACTATCGACCAATCACCGTTGGTTTCATCATCAGTGACGTCATCCGAGATAGCCAATAGGCGATTTTGTGATCAGCGATTGGCCAGCTCGGATGACGTCATAAATAATGAAACCACGGTAATTGGTCAATAGTGGTGTGGCCACTCGGAATTCCAGTGGAACTAAATTCAAGGTTCTTCAAATTCATGGCCATATGACACGGAGGTCTCTGTAGGGTCTCTGTGGGTTCAATAGACAAATTTGAAAAGCCCGCCTTTAGTTTGGTAGCACACAAATCGTTGACCTCAAAATGAGATGGCTCAGCAAACATGGCAAGTTTCAGATTTTTAACATTTAATTAATAATTTTATTTTGAATGAATCGATTTTATTAAATTAATAATTTTACCAAAATTTGATTTAATATAAATTTTTAAAAGTGATGTAATACAAAATACGGGTAACAAAATCAGAAAGAGAAAGTCGACTGTTATAAGGGTTGCATAAAATACAGGATACATAATTAAAAATGGCGGCTGGTACCGCCGCGTAATGCCTTGAGAGTATGTATATAGCCAGTTCATAAGATTAGGATTATCACCCCTAGTTGAAAAATTACGTCCTCAACTCATCCTTTACACGTCTAAACCTACTCTTTTTACCTCTAAAACACATCTTATTTCCTCTTCGCTCAAAGTGAGGATGAAATGAAGAAAATATTTCTAACATTTTATGTTCAAGAAGAGGAAAAAAGACGTAATCTCGTCTTTTTCACCTCTTTTTTCCTCTAAAATGGTGCAAAATAAGAGGAGAAAAGACGAGAGGAGAGTTTAATAGCGAAAAAAATATGAAATTTATTTCAACTCGGGATTGTATATTTTTCATCAACTTTTTAAAATTCTATGAAATTTTTGTATTATTGGTTAGCAAGAAGTGATTTTTTTTTTTATCAGCTGAAATAATTTGATTCCCCATGAATCAGAAATAACTTAGTTATCCATTGATAAAAATTAAAATGTTACCAATCTATCGTATGATTTAAGAAAATGGATTAAAATTACAATGTGAAAAAATTTAATTTTTTTGGTGTAATGGACAAAATGCATAAAATATTTTGATTGCAAAAATGAATAGAGGATGCAAAGCTATGCTAAATTGATTTTTTTAGAGCCCGGGTACTATATTTTTAAAATGTACTGTAAAATGAAATTAAAAAAAGAGGAGTCAAAAAAGAGACATCACACATCACTTTTGGAAGGATATGATATAAAAGATAAAAGAGGCGTGAGTTCAAACCCCACCTCGGCAAAACTTTTTATCAATACTCTCTGCATGGCTTCTAAAATATCTTAAAAATTGTAATATAAGCCTTAATTTTAAGCCTTTAATTCATAAAAAAAATCATGCAGATTGTCCATTACCAGTAAAATTCTGATTTTTTTTTATATTTTTTTTTTAATTTAATATTTAATCAAACATCGATATTGCACTGGCTACATACTACAAGGTATATATACATGATTACAAATAATCTTTATGATAAAGAACACTACACCTCTGGACACCAAGAAAGTTACCCCTGCTCTTTTTGTTGACGTTACCTCTGTACCAAATATGGCTGTGTGGGAGTTAATCCCTAACGCCAATAAATTCAATGGAGTATATCGAGTTCAATTTTTTTTTTATTGTAGAAATAGATAAAGGATGCAAAGTTATGCTACCCTGATCTTTTTAAAAAGTTTTGCAGCCCTGGAAGAATTTTTAAAAAATAATTTTTTTTTTAAAAATAATTGAAAGTCCTTTTGATGACGTCACGAGACGCCGCTCCTTGAGAAAAGATAGGACTTGCCGCCTCGTGACGTCACAAAAAGGATTTTCATTAATAATTTTTTAAAAATAGTTCCCAGGCTCTAAAAAATCTAAAAAAATCAGGATATCACAACTTTGCACGCTGTATTCATTTCTGCAATAAAAAAATGTAAGTCGATACTCCATTGTCTACCAAATACTTCAAATCATCGTTTATCTTTTTGGAGCATCATCAGGCATGCGGAACGTTCGTGAGGTCCCGAGGTGTATTTCTGATGTATTTATGCAACCAAATAATACAAATTGAACGTTGGAATGCTAGCCAGCAGTATTTAGAAATGTTTTTCTCTATAACAAGTTATCTAATTCTGTAGCGATGAGGCTTTTTGAACTTTTAAAGGTAAAGTTACATGGATAATGTTAAACAGATTCGTCATGATTTTAGAAGACCTGTCGTATTACAGAGACGCCACGTTGCGATATTCCATGTTGCGGTTTTACATTTTGGGAGTCCCATTGTATAAAAATACGATATCGCATAATAGGATATCCCAAAATTTGAAATCCCAACATGAAATATTTCAACATGGAATATCCCAGCAAGCGATATGTCACAACCTTGGATATCCCAAAATGGAAAATCTCAACATGGGATATCCCAAAACGAATTATCCTATGTTGCTAAATCGTTTGTTGGGATATCACATTTTGGAATATCGCTTTTTGGGATATATACATGTTGTGATATTACATTTTGTGATATCGCTTCTTAAGATATCGATTGTTGAAATCTCGCATGTTGAACTCAAAGAAAAAAAAAAAAAAAAAATGGATACATACAGTTCAACGACAAGTGCCCTAAAATTAAGTCGCATCATGTAATTGCCCCTCTAGCGTTTCTGCTCTAGTGATTGTCGGTGTAAGTTAGCGTAATCTATTGCCTTTTTGATCGTAGCCTTAGTCAGATATAGGAATCTAATTCGCGGCACAATAACTTAGTGTTAGTTGAGGTTTTTAACAGATTTAAAGTGAAATTTAGTGTGTGAAACTTTAACTTGAATATTCACGAATATTTTTGAAACATGAAACACTGGACAAGCTGAATGAATTTTTTTTATCTCAGCTCAGAAATGAATAGAGGGTACAGTACCAAATTATGATACTCTGAATTTTTCAGATTTTGTTTGAGTCCCAGAACTACTTTTTAATAATTATTGAAAGTCCTGTAAGTCAAGTTGGCACCCCTGAATCCTTAATAAAATGGATAGGGCCTAGAGGCCTTATATTGACGCCTCCAGGGGGCGTGGCCGCACTTCCAATAATAATTTGAAAATAGTTCTAGGACTCAAAAGAATTCGAAAAAATTCAGAGTAGCATAGCATTTCTGCAATAAAAATTTTTAATGTTGGTTGTCCATACTGATATATATCCAATTACTCAAATTTCAAAACTACTTTTTAAACTAAAATCAGAATTACTTCCAAATTTAGTATTATTTATTTTTTAAATTTGAATGAAGATCGAACGGTGAAGAAATTGAATCATATATCCGTAAATTAATTCAAAATTACACAACATTGCAACTTAAATTAAAAGAGATAAAATATCAATACTACTTTTACATATAAAATCAAAAATCATAAATAGCATCGCGATGAACTTTGATTTTGAAAATCCAGTGAAGTTTCAAAATTCGTAAATATTCTCGGTGAAGTTTCAGAACGTTTCTTTTGAATTTGAAAAGCTAAAACTTTGAGACGATCGTTTGTACCAATTCATCGCAATGGTGTCGTCATCAGGATGTTTTAACCAACTTTTTCATAGGCCTTTACCAACCATTCCTTAATTGTTAACGTTTTTATAAAACAAATTTGTGCACTAAAGATATAATTAATAGAAATTTTGCTTTCATTCAGTTTGTTATTGATGTGTTGATGC
Source organism: Siphlonurus alternatus (assembly GCA_949825025.1). NCBI lineage: Eukaryota > Metazoa > Arthropoda > Insecta > Ephemeroptera > Siphlonuridae > Siphlonurus > Siphlonurus alternatus. The sequence goes on along the minus strand of OX463784.1, from coordinate 3,371,284 downwards.
TTCATTTTTCTGTGGCATTTTATGAAATATGTACTGTGGCTAAATGCAGTAAATTTATACTTAAATATGTAAAATTTATTGTCATTTTTATTTTATAGAAAATTTTAAAATGAAAAAAATTTACTTGTCAAGGTATATTTATAAATTATGAGTCTTAACCCTATCATTACCAAGGTACTGTTTCGGTCACACGCTTTACCAAAGGGGGAGGGGGTCAAAGCGACCCGCTGTTTAAATCATATGTTAAAAAAAAAGTAAAGTTTTTTTCTCACCATTTTTTTTTACGGAAATATGTTGCTCGGTGCCTAACTAAGGATTACAATTTTTTTCAAAATTTTTTGTGGAATATTTTACACTTTTCTCCCGCTGTCAAAGATTTATGGGTCGTATCGGCTCTCCCCCCCTTTCCCCCTTCCCTCTTGGTAATGCTAGGGTTAATGAGACAGTTAAATTTTATAGTCCAATTAAGTTATTTACTTTTCAATACATTTGTTTTGTGTGTTTAATGTAATTAATATTATAATTTTAAATTAAATATTCAGACAACAGATTTTGATAATTCAAAGTAATTGTAAGATCTAATTTAATTTTATTTATACACCTCGGAAGGACAAGAATTCAATCTTGATTTTAATCTGTCAGGAATTTTATAAAAGAGCGGTGGACTTCAATGCACAAAATTTCCATTTTTATTTCAAAACTTGAAAAAATACATGCTTTTTGAATTATTTAAAATTTTTGAATGCTGAAAAAAAAAAAAAAACTACATTCACGCATGCCAAATGTCCTCATTTTTTTTCCATAGCTGTACATTAATTTATGAAATTCACAAACTTTGTCATTGAATATCCTGTCATTGATTTCTCCTTCAAATTTTGTACATTTAATTGCAAAGTAGAGAAATCAAAATACAAAATTGTAAGTCATATGTGGTATTTTCTCCACAATACTACGTTTATAGTTATAATAACACATTAAACTTTTAGATGCTGAATTAATTTCAGTACTTTATGTCAGTACATAATTGTCCTAATTTCATCTTACATCAAGCACTTTTTTGACTTTACCAATAAACTACTACATCTGATTGTACGTACAAATTTAATACTAAAAAAAAAAAAAAAAAATAACACTTTTTTTCAGAACCAAATTTGTACATATATACTGTATGCATGAAGTACTTTACATTTGATCAAAAGTGCTGGAAGCAAGATGAAATTAGAACATGAATTATGTACTGAAATCAAATACTGAAACTAATTCAGCATAGCATGTGAATATAACATAATATATTATGTTGTTTTTGTCTTTTGCCACCGATAAAAAAAATAATGATATTATGAAAGATTTTATATAGTGTATTATAATAAATTTTAAGTAACGTTAAACGTTCCTTTAGAGGTTAGAATTGGTAGTTTTATCATGGTCATTTATGTACATATTGTACAGCGTTACACGTTGTTCTTATATTATTGAAATACTAATAAAAATCACAGAAATTATCAGATAGTTTTTATTTTCCTAGTCTAAAGATACCCTATTTCCATTAGGTGTCCCGAATTGAAATAAATATCATATTTTCTTCGCTGTCAAGCTCTCCTCTCGTCTTTTGTCGTCTTATTTTGCACCATTTTAGAGAAAAAAAGAGGGGAAAAGACGAGATTACGTATTTTTTCCTCTTCTTAAGCATAAAATGTTGAAAATATGTCTTCATTTTATCCTCACTTTGAGCGAAGAGGAAAAAATACGTGTTTTAGAGGTAAAAAGATTAGGTTTAGACGTGTAAAGGATGAGTTGAAGACGTTATTTTTCAGCTAGGGGTGTTCGTAATAAACCATGCCCAATAAGTTCAGAAGTCCATGAGGCAGCGTCACGAGATTGTTGGGTTGCCTACTTACAGGATAACGCTAAGCTTTTTACCTCCCCTCGCTTCCCCTAATGTTGTCATACCTTACGCTTAAAACCATTGAAAAAAAATGATAAAAAAAGTTAGGAAAATTGAATTTCTTGCCAGGTATAATTATTTAAGGACACGAAAATGATAGTTTGTGTATTCTTTATAAACTAGCAGATGATATGGAAATGACATAAATGTAAAATTGCCTTATATAATAAATGAAAATGTCAGCCAGTGTAGCTCTTCTCTCTCTCTCCCCCAATGATAAATTAATATTTCAACATTCTATATTCCTATATTCAAGCTAGCATGCATTATATTGCTTATCATTTTCTATTATTCTATTATTCTATAACTATTATATATAATTTGTATGTTTGTTTTATGTTTTTTGTTATTCTATAATGTGTATTTTTAATATTATTTTATGTGTACACTTTTTGTGTTTAATAAAAGACTAATAATATTCCATACTATCTTTCAGGAACTCTTGTTAGTGCTGAGGACTGTCTCTAAAAAAAAAAAAAAAATCAGAATTATTATGAGGTTGCTAAGGTTTACATGTTAGACTAGGGGTGGGGTGTAAACTCGCCTATATGGGATACGCTCATTTGGTTTCAAGTCTTTTAATTAATTTTGTCAATCATATGTTGCCATCTATATAAGTATTCAGTACGTGATATCATAACGGTATTTTAATGCAAAATGGATAACCTACATGAAAATTTTTATTACAGAAATGAATTGAAGGTACCAAATTATGCTACTCTGATTTTTTCCAGATTTTTTTGAAACCCAGAACTATTTTTAAATAATTATTAAATGTGCTGCCACGCCCTCTGGAGGCGTCAACAGGCGTCTCTGTCCTATCCTTTTTATTAACGATTCAGGGGTGCCAACTTAAATTACAGAACGTTCAATAATTATTTAGAAATAGTTGCAGGACTCATAAAAATCTAAAAAAATTCAGAGTAATTCAGAGTAGAGGTGGAGCGTGGCGTTATGCATTGACCGGTTCTCGTTAGATCACTGAAGTCAGGCTACGTCAAGCGTGGTTAATACTTGGATGGGTGACCATTTCAAGTATAAATATACGCCGCTCCCTCCCTGGGATAAATTCGTCTTGCTTTCCACCCAGTGCAGTGATGCACTTCCAAAAATCTCTCAGCCATATGTTGACAGATATTATAGTGTTTTAAATTAGCGAAGATGAACAGGCTCAGATAACGACTCAGACGCAGTTGTTAGACCCCTACTATTTTATTATTATTTATTTTATTTTATTTAATAATTTTTTAAGGAGTCAGACGCAGTTGTTAGGCCCCTACTATTTTATTATTATTTATTTTATTTTATTTAATAATTTTTTTAAGGAGTTTGGGGAGATTCGAGTTAATTATTCTCTTAGCGTCCGGTCGTGTTCGAGCGAGCAAGGCAATGGGCTTACTCCGGACACTGCCCATCTTCAACACAAAGAGGTGGCCAGTTGTAATGAAACCTTGTAATGCTATGATGTACCGAACGCAAATTGCCCCTGAAAGTAGGCAACCACAACCTACATGCCCCTGAAAGTATGCAACCCGCATTAATTACACCTTAATTTGATAACCCCCCTAGACCTAATTGGGAGATGATCCGAGCATTATTTACGAAAATATTCGTTTTTATGTAAAGTTATTATAAGTTACCCCTAAAGGTAGGCAACCTTCACTTACATGCCCCTGAAAGTATGCAACCCAACCAAACTTCCCCTGAAAGTATGCAACCACAACCTACATGCCCCTGAAAGTATGCAACCCGCATTACTTGCACCTTAATTTTATAACACCCCCCCCCCCCTAGACCTAATTGGGAGTAAATCCGAGCATTATTTACGAAAATAATCAATTTTATATAAAGTTATATTAATTAAGTCACACCTGAAAGTAGTTTGCTTGGAATGTGCTACCATGGCATCTCCATCTATGGGAAAAATATCGAACTTCTGAATGTCTACAATATCTGTGCTCACGTGATTCCATTTGCGGGCGGCCACCATCTTGAAACTATCTTACGCACATATGCGCGCACTTGCGCGGACCAATCTTCGCGCGAATTTCACATCACTGCACTGAGCAGTCAGATCCCCTTTTGCAATGTTGCCTCTAAACAGAAGCAGCCAATGGGATGGCAGCAGTCACACAAAGAAAGTTAATAAATTATAATAATTTCAAAGCATTGACGATATGCAAAAGCTTCAGCCAATCCCAGTTAGCAGAACTCTTTCTACCAATGGTAGACTTGCCTTTTTCCACCAACATTCAAACTTGGACGACAAAGAAGCTGTTGAAGTTGGTAACCATAAACTTTCCAATGGCAGGAAACACTGTATGTATAAAAAATGGAAAAAGTAGCACTAGTACGTTGTGTGTTGCATGTTTACGTATCAGAAAACACAAATCGAAACCAACGAAAAGATGAACTCAGGGAGGAGATCCCCTAGCCGTGGAGTCACGCGGCACAAGGTCACCCCGTGTCCACGATGTCCACATTTGTGATTCAAAGTGCATGATAGAGGGCCATAACACATCAAAGTGACACGTAATACGTCGCAATAGCATGACGTCCTCACTACACGGCCACGACAACACACCACGCACCAACACTCGAACACACGGTGATTCGAAACACAGACCACACGACACCGAAGAGCCCAAATTTCCAAACGTAACCTCACGGGCGGCGTGCGCTGCTGAAACGGTGTCCGGTGTCCGGAACCGAACACGACTCGGCAGCAACAAAAGTTCACCGGGCAAAGACCTCCACCGGCCAAGGCCAGCGCAGGGCACCGGAAGAGCTCGGAGGCCGAAAAACCCCAAAAATCTAGATAAAAAAATTCACCCCCAGTCCCCCCCCGGACGTGGATTTTTTATTATTTTCCTGGTTACGGCGGCCACCCCCGGGAACCCCCAGGAAAAGTTTCGTCGGGTTCCGACGAACCCAGACGCTCGCCCAAAGGAAGTGCGTCCCAGCATAGGAAAACGCTGGTTAATTTTGGGGTCCCGAAAGTGATGTTTAATAATAAGGACAAATGGGACTACTATACAATCGATGTTTCATGTTATCTTACCCTTAAATTATAAATATTTTCTTAAATAAGTCCAGTAATAGTTAATTTCTTTTAAATGTTATATTATATTGGCTGAAGAAATGGAATAATTTAAAATATTTAAGTAATAATAATTTATTGCTTTAATTAGGTTTAACTATTCAGGTAATATAATAAATATTACGCTACTATGTATTATCTTCAGGTGATATATTTTAAAAAAAGGTGAACTGCTTTTATTTTATTTAAACCAATATTTATTTGTTTTATTTTTTATTACAACTACAAAAAGCTACAAGTGGCAGATCATTTTACAAAAAAACTTGAAGAGTACATTTACACATTGTACGTACACTCATTTGCATAAAATTCATTTCGTAAAATTTGTAGCTACTTATCCAAACCTGTGTAAAAAATAATTGAAATTACATTTTTGGCATAAAGGAATTTTTAAAACGAAAATAATAAAGTTCTTGCCATTATATCAGAAGACACCTTAATTAAAGGGGGGGGGGGTAATGAAAAAAAAAAACTTTTTCTTGAACATGTGATTTAAATAGCAGGTCGTTTTGACCTATCCCCCCACCCCTTGGTAAAGCATGTGACAACAAAGTAGTTTGGTATTTCTAGGGTTAATAGTTACATAGAAAAAAATCAAATTTTGTAACAATTAAGAGCCCAAGTTGAAAATGTTTGAAATATTGTCTTTATTTCATCCTCACTTTGAGCGAAGAGGAAATAAGATTTGTTTTAGAGGTAAAAAGATTAGGTTTGGACGTGCAAAGGATGAGCTGAAAACGTAATGAAATATTGACCTCAATTTTTTTTATTGCAGAAATGGATGGAGGGTGCAAAGTTATGCCATACTGATATTTTTCAGATTTTTTACAGCCCTGGAAGTATTTTTAAAAAATTATTGAAATACCTTTTTGTGACGTCACGCGGCGGCAATTCCTATCTTTTTCTTTAAGGGAAATGCCTCATGACGTCACAAAAATGATCAATAATTTTTTAAACATTCTTCCAGGGCCGTAAAAAATCTGAAAAAAAAAGGGTAGACTAACTACGCAGTTAGTAACTACTAACTACTGCCATTTCTGCAGTAAAAAACTTAAGGTCACAATACTCCATTTTTCAACTAGGGAAGTGCCTTAATATGCAGAAAATTTTTCATCCGGTGAACCTTTATGGTTTCAAAACTACGACGTTAAAATCCTGGCTTCTCTGGTAAAAAGGTTCGGCTGTAAGCACACACGAGTACAATCCGTTGTCTGCTCTGCTGGCATTGTGGACGGAGAGCACGTTGTAGCCTTTCTTCACCGCTCGACCCTCTTGCATGGCGAGGACCCTCGTGGTGCTACCAACCTCAAGTCGCTGACTCTGTGAAAACATACCATCATTTTAAAATCATACCATTACCCTAGTTGAAAAATTACGTCTTCAACTCATCTTTTACACGTCTAAACCTAATCTTTTTACCTCTAAAACAAATCTTATTTCCTCTTCGTTCAAAGTGAGGATGAAATGAAGACAATATTTCTAACATTTTATACTCAAGAAGAGGAAAAAAGACTTAATCTCGTCTTTTCCCCTCTTTTTAACCTCTAAAATGGTGTAAAATAAGAGGAGAAAAGACGAGAGGAGAGTTTAAGGTAGAGATAACGTTGAACAGCTGTTCGACGTTATCTCCTTTGATTAACATGTAAACCTTAGCAAATTGACAAAAATTCTGAAATTTTTTTGAGAGGCAGATATTAGTGCCTAAAAGCCATAGAAAAAGTTTCAAAAACATTTAACGAGCCGATTTTTTTAAATTAATTTTTTAGTTTGGCTTTCCATGGGAAAGTCCTATGCTGAAAATTAAAAAAATTAATTAAAAAAAATCGGCTCGTTAACTCGTTTTGAAATTTCTTCTATGGCTTTTAGGCACTAATATCTGCCTCTCAAAAAAATTTCAGAATTTTTGTCAATTTGCTAAGGTTTACATGTTAATCAAAGGGCATTACATCGATCAGCTGTTCGGCGTTATCTCTACCTTAATAGCGAAGAAAAGATGAAATTTATTTCAACTCGGGAAATGATCCCCTGATCAGACTCACTGGCTGCGCTCTTCCAGTGGGTGTGTTCCATTTCAGGAAGAAGGTGTCGTTCGTCTTCAGGGTGGCGCTGCAGTTGAGGGTGAAGGTGGCGCCCTCCACCACCGGATATGACGTCACCAACGTGACCTTCAGGGTCGGCGGGAGGTCAGTCGCAGCTGCAAATATAAAAAGTTTCAACTTTTTGTCAACATTTGAAAAGGCACGAAAATTTTATGAAGAACGAGGCCTATTACAGCATTCTACGACAGTTTCCTGATTTTATATAAATTTTTTAACCTCTCAAAAATGACGTCACAACATTGAATCTTAAATGGGAAAATATATTAGTTAACATTGCCAAATCCCATACTTAATATTGAAATGTTACCAAAACTTCATTTGCAAGGTTTTTAAGTGCTAGAATCACGATAATGAAAGTTTCAAATTTCTACCTCAAAGAATTTTTATATTAGCAATGCTAACTGATGCATTTTCCCATTTAAGATTCAATGCTATGACGTCATCAAAAGAGATTTAAAAATTCATATGAAATCATCAAAATGTCGTAAAATGCTGTAATGTGGCTCGTTCTTCATAGAATTTGCAGTACATTTTACTAGTATTGCTAACTCAAATACCGGTCAGTACCTCATTGAAAGTTCTTGAGAATTAATAGGATGGACCTCAGTTGATTGAACCTCAGAATAGACCCCGTTGAATGCAGAGGAATTCAATCGTACCATCAGCAGGTATAATTTATAGCATAAATTTTTTGAAGTGATTCGATCTAAAGGTAGAGATAACACGGATCAACTGAACCAATGCTAAAAAAAACTCATTCTTGAAAATTATATATAAAAAAAATTAAAATGTTCTCTTCTACATCCCCTATATCAGTAGCTAAAATATCAGGTATAAAAAAACGAGCTAGTTTTTGAGTTATTAATTTTTAAAATTGACTCATTTAACATGGAAGTTCCATTAGCATTGGGTCAGTTGATCCGTGTTATTTCTACCTTAAAGGAGGAGAACTGCTTCAGCTTTCATATTTTTAATATTTTATAATGTCAAATTTTATACTTGTGCACCAAAAAATTAGTCATCACACACCACCAGTTCAGCATTTGACATTCAAAAAGCGCGCCGAAGAAAAGTGGGGCTTACGACCAGAGCGAACTTGAGTAGACTCAAGTATGCTCTGTTACGACGCTTACGGACAGGGCCCAGGGCAGCCTCCTATGGGACTTTCGGACCCATCCGTAATCATATCGTCCCTCACAATAAGGTTGGAGACTGCCCTGTTACGGCCTACGACGTTAAGAGCAACGATTGGTTGCGCTTGACCTATCATGGCGCTTGACGTCATAAAGGCGGATTTCCATGGAGCGTGGAAAGCGAGAAAATCGCGTGCCATAGCCAATCAAAGGCTCGGAATTTCCTCGCCTTGCGGGGGGCGTTTTTTTGCCAACATGGCCGCCATACGAGATTGAAGCAAGTGCGCTTTTCTCGCCCCGCCAAGCCTCGCTCGACATCGCTCCATGGAAATGAGACTTTAGTCTTTCTTTGGCGCGCTTTTTGAATGTCAACTGCTAAACTGGTGGAAGGCGGAGGGTGGTGACTATTTTTTTGGTGCCAAGTAAATTTGACATTATTTCTAAAATGTTGAAAAATATGAAAGCTGAAGCGGTTCCCCTCCTTTAACAGTTTTTTTGAAAGATGAGGTAGAAGTATAACATTGAACTTATGGACGGAAACCGGAAATGGAGCTGTTGTGGGGAAACCACCTACTTGAATGGAGTATCGAGCTCACTTTTTTTTTATTGCAGAAATGGATAGGGAGTACAAAGTTATGCTAACCTGATTTTTTTTTCAGATTTTTTTTTACTTTTTTTCATATTTTTTACAGCCCTAGCTGGAAGCATATTTAAAAAATTATTGAAATTCCATTTTGTGACGTCATGAGGCATCTCTCCTTAAGAAAAGGATAGGATTTGCTGACTCGTGACGTCACAAAATGGACTTTCAATAATTTTTTAAAATATTTCCATTTCCAGGGCTGTAAAAAATCTGACAAACATCAGGGTATAGCATTGGTTTAGCATAGCTTTGCGCGCTCTATCCATTTCTGTAATAAAAAGAATTGAGGTCGATACTCCATTGACTAAATCATAAATGATTATACTTCATCACAAACTTTAATTCTCGAACTATTAATTTGATTCCATCTGAATTAATTTTTCAGTGCAACTTTATGACGCCGAAATTATTGATATCAGTGATATCTGATGTTAATGTTAGAAGTTTCAATAGTAATAGTCCAGTTTAATTGTAGAATAAAAGCTTCAAGTGTTCCCCGGCGCGAAAACTTTCTCCATTAGTCACCAAATTAGAAAATTTTGATTTCTTTCTTTCTTGTAGTAACTACAAATTGACACCCCCCCCTCCCTATTTAGAAGTTCTCTGATAATAAATGAAAAAAAGACAGCATATTTTCTTCTAAAAAAAAATACATGCAGTGTCATGGCGGCATGGCCGCTTCCGTTCCCATTCCCGATGAGTCCATGAAAAGCCCAAGTTAGGTTTTCGGTTCAGGGTTTTAAACTTGGTGAGTAATTCTAAAATACTTTAAATAGAAGTACCCAATTAACAAAAAATTGATGCCAAAAAATCAATTACGAGTTTATAAATAGTTTTGGATAGGATGGTGGGAACATTGAAAAATCAGCTGACTTGAAGATTTGAGAATACAGACATTAGATTCTCTCTTTTTCTTTCCCTTCACATGTATATATACAGCAAAGTCTTCTGGTCATTATTATAAAACAAAGAATTGTTGTGTAATGTCTGTCGCATGAAAGGAAAAACATGGGACGGTTGTTGATTTACATGTTAACTTATGGAAAATGACCGTTAATTATGAAGTTGAAACGGTTAACTAGCGCCAACAATGCCATTACGTTCTCTGCTCTGGTGGCAAAATTAGGCACTACGTCGTCCCATGTTTAACAATGAAAAAGGCTTCATGCGACAGACATTATAAACAAATTGTTTGTTACAACCATTGCGAGTAGAAGACTTTGTTATGTTTACATATTTTTTATAACGAAAACAAAAATCATATACAGTCAAATTAATTTGAAATTCCCTCCGGAAGTAGCCGGAAGTGAGAGGTTTCTGTTCTTCCTATTCATATTTGCATTTTGAAATTTTTGCCAAAGGTTCGTAAGAAGAGTACTATATATATATAACATGTTTGTAAATGTTCAAGACTCAGACATGAACAAAATGACCAGAAACCTCTCACTTCCGGCTACTTCCGGCAGGAATATTACATAAATTTGACTGTATGCTTGATCAATACTTACGCAACACTCGTATCAGGAAAGGTCTGGTTGCAACGTTGTCATCCCCAAACTTGGCCTCGCAATTGTACGACCTCGAGTCATTCCTCGTGATAGAAGCGATGGTGAAGCCGACCTTGGGTGAGTAGGTGACCCTGGAATCCTCCAGTATGTCCTGGGGGTCATGGCCTTGAAGGTTACTTGAAAGTCATCTCAAAAACTGGGAGAAACCTGAGTTCAGGGTGCATGTTAAAATTTTAACTCCAGCATTACCAAGGGACATTTTAAAACACGCAGTACTGTACACTCCATTCAGAAAAAAATGTCCGATCCAGCCATCATGTTAAAGTATAGCCGGGTCGGACATTTTTTTCTGAATTGAGTGTACCAATAAGGGGGGGGGAGGCTGAAACGACCGATATTTTAATCACGTGTAAAATAAAATTAATTTTTGTTCACAATTTTCCTCTTTTTTTTTTCTTTTTTTTTTTTTTTTTTTTTTTTGCGGATGGATATTGATGGCTTCACTATTAAGGATAACAATTTTTTTTTTTTTAATTTTTATCAGAGTATTTTTAGCCTGTATTTCACAATTTTTTCCTGCTTTTAAAAGACTTAAGGGTCATCTCAGCCCCATTTCTCTTTGGTAATTCTAGAGTTAAAGATCGAGTATTAATTTGCAAATTAGTTACAGAGAGTAACTAATTTGCAAATACAGCAAATACTAATACAGCCGAGGTGGCCGGTTCGCAAAAATATGAACGTTTCACGATTTTCTTTCCAATGTTTGAGACAGCAAAATACTGATTACTATACTAAAGTTTCAATGGAGTATCGACCTCAATTTGTTTTTATTGCAGAAATGTGTAGAGGGTGCAAAGTTATGCTACTCAGAAAGTTCAGAGAAAGTGACACAACTATAGACGCCTCTCTTAATAAAAGGATACAAACTAAAAGGGGCGTGGGTTCAAACCCGACCTTGCCAAAACTTTTTACCAATACTTCTTAGTCCTTAAAAAATCTGGGAAAAATAAATATTCACCCTCTATCCATTTTTCCAATAAAAGTTTTTGAGCTAGACTTAAAGCTAAACATTAAATCGGTATTAATAATATTCAAGCTCTGTAAGTTTACCTGGCCATCGTCGTTCCTGACAATTACCCTGACGTCAGGTGAAGTGGGGCGACACGGCAGGGTAACCTGACCACCTTCGTACCCGTACATAATCATATCGTCCCTCACAAGAAGGTTGGTAGGGTCTGTCAAGATATTTTAGATCAATATTTTAATACAGCGTTGGCCGAGTTGGAATACATTTCATCTTTTCTTCGCTATTAAACTCTCCTCTCGTCTTTTCTTCTCCTATTTTGCATCATTTTAGAGGAAAAAAGAGGGGAAAAGACGAGATTACGTTTTTTTTCCTCTTTTTTGAGCATAAAAAGTTAGAAATATTGTCTTTATTTTATCCTTACTTTGAGCGAAGAGGAAATAAGTTGTGTTTTAGAGGTAAAAAGATTAGATTTATATAGACGTGTAAAGGATACGTTGAAGATGAAATTTTTCAACTAGGGTGTTCAAAATGCCTAATCCACATTATTTTAACCACGCGCGGTGCGAACGAATGAATTTGTACTGTAAAGAAAGTCCTGGCTTACGTCACAACTCACAGTCAGCCTCGATTAACATTGAGTTGTGACGTCAGCAAGGACTAAATTGCACCTCAGCTTCATACGCCTGCACCGCACACGGAGAAAAATGATGCGAATGTTAATTATATTTCAAAATAACATTATTGGTGACTGTGTAATAGGTAATAAAGTACCGACCTCAAAAATTTAATGTAAAAATAGATAGAAGTGCAAAGTTATGCTACTCTGATTTTTTTCACATTTTTTAGAGCTTGGGTAATATTGCTAAAAAGTTTTGCAGAGGTTGTGTTTGAACCCACGCCCCTTTTATTATTATTATTATTACATTTTCTTTTATTAATTAAGAGAGGCGTCAAGAGGTGTCATCACTATCTCTGTACTTTCAATACTTTTATTTAAAAATAGATCCCGGACTGTAAAAAATCTGAAAATAATCAGGGTAGCATAACTTTGCACCCGCTATCCATTTCTGCAGTACTGCACCCGCTATCCATTTCTGCAGTACTTTTTTTTTTTTTAGGTCAATACTGTATTTGAAGCGTGCATAACTTTAACTAACAAAAAGATTGTGTAACCATTAAGGGAGAGATATTGTCGATCGTTTTTTTTCAGCTATATTTGATAAACATGTAAACCATAGCAAATTAAAAAAAAAAATCTGAAATTATTTTGAAAGGCAGAATATTTTTAATTAATTTATTTAATTTTCAGCATCTTTCCCATGATTAAGAGACAAACTAAAACCTTAACGAAAAGATATTGATTCATGTATTGAAACTTTTCCTATTGCTTTTAGGCACTTATATCTGTTTCTCAACAAAATTATAGAATTTTTATGAGTTTGCTAAGGTTAACATGTTAATCAAACGGAGCTAAAAAAACAGCTGATCGACATTATCTCTACCTTAACAGACTAAAAGAAGGAACGCTCACCGAACACATAGACATAGACCCTGGACACTCCGTCCTGGTTCTCCAGGTCAAATTCTCCCTCCTCCGTGCAGAAGTAAAAGCCCGTGCCTGTGAAGGTCGCCCCTCTGACCTTCAAGATGGACACGTGGCGGTGCTCCGCTCCTTCAACCTCGCGGTATGTTATGCTCACTTCCGTTGGTCTCTACAACATACAGGGGGTTTACCAACATTAGGGCGGAGACATATGGTGATGCGACGAGATTTATTATTATATTTTTTTTTTTTTTTTTTACAAGCATACACCCCTAAAAGCTTACAGCTTACAGCTCGCGGCAGGATGACGGGTAGAGATAAGGTAGGGAACCGATTGCGACCACGGACTGTTACGCGTCCCAGTATTCTTTGAGGTGAGACTGAGGGAACCGTGGAAAACCTCAGTCAGGACGGACACCTCTACTTTTTATCAATGGACCAAAGCGATGTCCAAAGCCTGGGGAACAACACACTAGTGCATCACTGCACTGGGTGGAAAGCGAGATGAATTAACTTCAGGGAGGGTGCTTCGTGATTTTTACTGGAAATGGTCACCCATCCAAATACTCACCACGCTTGACATTGCTTGACTTCGATGATCTAACGAGAACTGGTCAATGCACTGCGCCACGCTTGACCATTTTGACGTAAAAGCTGTGAAATCCTATGTGGCGAACGAATTTGCCAGATTGCGGCGGCGAATATCGCGTTCATTATCGATGCTCTTTTTTTTTTAATTTCCAAATATGGCCGCCAATGGATGTCACAACAAGTGCGTATTATTCGCTTCACGCCTCATGATAAAAATTGCCATGTGAATCCGTCTTTAGTGGGCCCGTATCCATGCATATATATCTCTTTCGTATACATCGTTCCTATAATGGTTTAGATGACGCAGGGCATTGACTGATACACGATATATCACCGAAGTCAAGCTAATTCAACTGTGGATATTACTTGGATGACTGACCGTTTCAAGTAAAAATTACATGAGGTAAATACATCTCGCTTTCCACCCAGTGCAGTGATGCAATTGTATGTGGTTCCCCAGGCTTTGGACATCACTTTGGTCCATTGAAAAAAAAGTATTAATTAGAGGTGTCTGTCCTGACTGAGGTTTTCCACGGTTTCATCAGTCACCTTAATTAATGCTTGGACACGTAACAGGCCGTGGCCACCATCCTTTCCCTACCTTATACCTACCCATTATAACCCTCCATCTCGTGCTCCAAGATCATAGGAGTGTACCAATGAAAAAAAGAGCTATCTGCCTACCACGATCTTTTTGCAATAAATATCTGTCTGCTTAGGTGAGCGTCACAATTTTTTCTCAGTTTTTGTAGAATCCGGAAACAGTTTTTAAAAAATTATTGAAAGTACAGAGAAAGTGCCTCTTTTAGCAAAAATATAGGACCTGAAAGGGATGGGGGTTCGAACCTGACCTTGGCAAAACTTTTTAACAATAATAATTATACACTTTAAAAAAACTGAAAAAAATATGAGTGGCATAATTTAGCAGCCTCTGTTCATTTTTGCATTAAAAAATTTTGATATTGATACTCTATTTTTATATTATTCTACTCTGGCATTAAATTGAAGGCCTTTTTGGCTTTTTGCTAACCCACCGTCACTATTAAAGGCTTTAATAATAATAGTATAATAATAATAATAAAAGGACTTTATTGTATGAAAAATGCGTAGTCAGGATTATAAAGTCCTATCAACTCAACCCAAGAGCATATCATTTAATAATCTTTTATCATTTAAAATATCATAAAATGGACAACATGCATGAAAAAGTTTTATTGCAGAAATGAATAGAGGGTGCCAAACTATGCTACTCTGAATTTTTTCAGATTTTTTTGAGACCCAGAACTATTTTTAAATAATTATTGAAAGTGCGGCCACGCCCCCTGGAGGCGTCAATAGGCATCCAGTCACTATCCTTTTTATTAAGGATTCAGGGGTGCCAAAATAACTTACAAAACTTTCAATCATTATTTAAAAATAGTTTCGGGACTCAAAAAAATCTGAAAAAATTCAGAGTATCATAATTTGGTACCCTCTATTCATTTCTGCTATAAAATTTTTCATGTATATATTGTCCATTGAAAATACTGACCGTTGTAATTCCGTAGTACGGGTAGCTCCATCCAATTGGATTACGTGACTCACAGAGTAAGTCAAAATCGTCTCCTGTCTTGAAGACCAGCTGCTCCTCATTGGGAATAAGACGAGGTGAAAGCTTGCCACCAGCTACTGACCCTGTGCAGAAAAAAAAAGTTAGTGGTAAAGGAATTTATTTTTATCCAATTACCTTTATAAATATAACCTTTATAATTTTTTATAAAATATATTCTTACTATTTTATATAAATATATTATAAAATGTTTAATAATAATAATAATAATAATTGTTTATTGGGTTTAAAAATACAAAGTATAGGGAAAATATTAATAAATAAACATATACAAAACCCAATTGGTGAATACAAAAGACGAAAGTCCGTACACAAAATGCGTACATTCACCCAAAGAAAATAATTAAATAAGACAATGATATTGTAACTATATACAATATACATTATAAATATTATTATTATATATATATTTTTTGACGGAATGGACAAACATCATTAAATTTTTTTATTGCATATTTGTATAGAGAACCTCGAGTTATGTACTGTCAATATTTTTTTCTATTTCTTTGAATCCTCTCTAACACCCTTAAAATCGAGCGGAAAGATGCTGTGACGTCATAGTCATGTAACGCATTTCCTTATACTTATGTGTTAAATAATTGCATGACTATGACGTCACAGCGTTTTGCAGCATGACTTTAAGGGTGTTAGAGAGGGTTCAAAGAAATAGAAAAAAAGATTGATAATACAAAACCCGAGGTCCTATATCAAAATATCATGCAATAAAAATTTTTCATAACGTTGGTCCAATAAATTGCTCTTACTAATTGACTGTAGTATTACCAAGGTTCTTTTTTGTCACACGCGTTACAAAAGGAGGAAGGGGGGTGGTGAAACCTAAATTACCCGCTATTTAAATCACATGTTAAAAAAAAGTTTCTTCTTTTTTTTGCGGAAATACATTGCTAAGTAGCTAATTAATTGTAAGAATAACAATTTTTTTTTTTTTTTACAATTATTGGAGAAGTCCCTATATTGAAAAATTATGTCTTTAACTCATCCTTTACACGTCTAAACCTAATCTTTTTACTTCTAAAACACATCTTATTTCCTCGTCGCTCAAAGTGAGGATGAAATGAAGACAATATTTCTAAAATTTCATGATCAAGAAGAGGAGAAAAGACGTAATCTCGTCTCTTTCACTTATTTTTTCTATAAAATAGTGCAAAATAAGAGGAAAAAAGAAGAGAGTAGGGTTTAATAGCAAATATAAGGTGAAATTGATTTAAACTCAGGGTTTTTACACTTTCTTTCCGCTTTAAATTATTTAGGGGTAGGAATACCCCCCCCCCCCCCTTCCTTGGTAATGCTAGACAGTCTTTTACATCTGTACCCCGCGTTAAAAGTGCCATGATTCTTCCCACCCCTCTTCCGCAGGTTAATGCAAAGTGAAGGTGGGGACAAGGTTTCTTTATACAGGTTAAGACACACACGCATTTCGTGCGTCAATTTCGTTAAATTTTCAGGCCACATTGTACCGCGAAATTTCAAAAATAGCATTGCATGATGGGCGTATTCAAAGTTTCGCGGCACGATGTGGCCAAAAATACTTGAACGTGATTGGCTTAGCCCTTTAACATTGGTCCAATCGGTGGCTTAACCTATATAAAGGGACGTTGGGTGGGGAGGCAGCCTTCCACGCCATCTATTAGAATAACTGAAGTACTAATATTTTATTGAAGTAAGTATTACAGTTACTACCTAGAAAACAATCACAGTGCCTTCAGAATATTAACCTCTCATTATCTAAGAGAAATCAGCCAGCTAGATTGATTTGTGTTTGAGAAAAATTTATATCAAATTTAAAACACGCCATCTGTTGTTCAATTTTCAAAATATGATTTTTGGTCCATTAAAATCAATTTATCTCAATAATCAATCTTTACAGCTAACTGAGATATTTATGATAAATACTCACTAATATGGCGGAGGAGCTGTGATAGTTTTGAAAAAAAAATCGGCTAAAGAGTTTTGCTAGGAAAAAAATTAACTATATGCAGTGGAATATCGGACTAATTTTTTTTTAATGCAGAAATGGATACAGGGTGCAAAGTTATGCTACCCTGATTTTTTTCAGATTTTTTTTTTGACCGAGAACTATTTTTAAAAAAAGATTGAAAGTTCTTTTTGTGACGTCATGAGACGCCGCTCCTTAATAAAAACATAGGACTTGCCGCCTCGTGACGTCACAAAAAGGACTTTCAATAATTTTTTAAAAATAGTTCCCGGTCTCAAAAAATTCTGAAAAAAATCAGGGTAGCATAACTTTGCACCATCTATTCATTTCTGCAATAAAAAAATTGAGGTCGATACTCCGTTATGAGAAATCTCTCCGTTTGAGCCTAGCTGCCAGCTTTAAGAGCTACCAACCGTTCGTACTTACCTGCTAAGAGGACGACACACAAGGTGGCTGCGGCGGTCATCATGTCAGCAAGTTCGCACTACTGACAAAATTATCTCCTGTGTCTACTGAGTTGTGTGTGTGTGTGGAGATTCGGAGGAGAGAGGTTATCTCGTGAGGTCATGTCCAGTGCTGATATCTGGACCGGCGTACTTTTATATTTAGATCATATGTGCAGCAAAAAAATTAAGATGCTGCAAGACAGACTATGAAATAACACTGCCAAACATGTACATTTTAAAGTGTACAATGTTCAAGAAGAAATATCCAGAATTATATATTCCAAATTATGAATTTCACTCTTATAATACTAGAAGTAGAGATAAAATAGTTTTAGAAAAATTGTATCACTCGAGTTTAAAATAAAAAAGTTCTGCTTACCAGACTGCCAAAATTTATGACTTTTTACCAGCATGTCTTAAGATAAGAGGAAAATGAAAAACTATTTAAGAAAAAATTATTTTTTTTTTTTTTTATAAATAAGGAAATTTATTTTGTAAAAATGCATGTACTTTAATAGTAAGTTGCCAGAAGATGTACTGTCTAATATTGTTTTTTAATTGATTATATTTATATATATTAATAGTCGTATTGGACAAGTAGCATCAATTTTTTTTACTAGCTCAATCGAAAGAGGAGGTCGAAAAATACACCTGTGAATTTTATAAGATTTTTATTCGTACTGCATCATGCCTAAAATAGAGATGTTAAGAGGTCAAGTGACCTGGAGGCGGCGCCTGTGACGCCTGTGACGTCATTGAACTGTCCGGTCAAACAAACGATCGACTTTATAACGCTTGTAAACAACCACGTTGCTATGGAAACAAGCAACAATTAATTTATTGTTTACAAGCTTTATATAGACGATCGTTTGTTTGACCGAACAGTTCAATGACGTCATAGGCGTCGCGGGCGCCGCCTCCAGGTCACGTGACCTCTTTACATTTCTATTTTAGGCATGATGAAGTACAGATAAAAATCTCAAAAAATTCACAGGTGTATTTTTCGACCTCCTCTTTCGATTGAGCTATTAAAAAAAATTGATGCTACTTGTCCAATGAATTTGATATGTTATGTATAATAATGGGGAATTCTCCTACATTTATTTTATTTTTTTTTCAGATGCTCTATGCCTTGAGATTAAATGTCCCAAAACAAAAAAGTTTTAATCTTCAAAATTGGAGACAAGGGAATTTTTTTAAAAATCTTCCTTCTTTTGAATTTAGCGCCAAAACGTGACGTAGAAACTGCCTAGCAGGCGAAATTTTCCTGCAATAAATTTATATTTTCGATTATATCTTACAATACACAGAAATGTCGTTGAACTCGCATGCAGTAGAAAAATTCACATACACGAATCAGAAAAGTCTTATGTACACTATACTGAATGAGGCGTTGGTTACGTAGGATTGTACATAAAATTTTCTATATAGGACTTTTTCTGTTCATGGACCGACCGCATGGAGAGATTGGAGAGTATCACGTCTATGGAGGCACAGCACCAAGGGTTTTTACTTAACGGTACGAGTTTTTGTATTGAGAAACCCTGGTGTGTTCACTCCCTATACTAAGCTAGGCATATAAATTTAATCACAATTATAATATTTATTATTTTTCACATGTTGTTTTCATCTTTTTTTACATTTTTTTACAAAGATACACTTCTATGAGCTTACAGCTCGCGGCGGGGTACTGGGTAAGGATAAGGTAGGGAACGGATGATGCCACGGCCTGCTACGCGTCCCAGCATTCGCTGAGGTGAGACTGAGGGAACCGTGGAAAACCTCAGTCAGGACGGACACCTCTACATTTTATTAATGGACCAAAGTGATATCCAAAGCCTGGGGAACCACACACACAAGTGCATCACTGCACTAGGTGGAAAGCGAGACGAATTTACCCCAGGGAGGGAGCAGCGTATTTTTACTTGAAACGGTCACCCATCCAAGTATTAACTTGGACGTAGCTTGACTTCGGTGATCTAACGAGAACCGATCATTGTCTAATTAATTTCCTAAGCAAGGAGGCAATATTTGAAAGAGATTCACCCTTAAATTGAATAAAACTACTCTTTTAAATCCCATTACAAGTATGTAAAACAATATACAATTACGTTAAAGTATTTACTGTAAAATTGTACTTTGATTACCTTTGTGGAGAATCTGTGAGGTCAGTCTTTACTTCTCCAACTTTTGCTTAGCTGCACGACTTTTTTGTTGACCTTTCTCGTACTTTCAGTTTTTAATATTTTCTCCATTGTAGTTTCTCCGGCACGATCTCTCGGGGTGTGAAGGGCGGATGCTTGCACGCGCCTCGGGCCTCGGCAGCTACTAGACTCGCGGTCAGTTGGTCCGAAATTAGAGAGAACCCAGGTTGAAATAAATGGCATCTTTTATTCACTATTAAGCTCCCATCTCGACTAATTTCCTCTTATTTTGCACCATTTTAGAGGAAAAAAGACGAGATTACGTCTTTTTTCCTCTTCTTGAGCATAGAATGTTAGAAATATTGTCTTCATTTCATCCTCATTTTGAGCGAAGAGGAAATAAGATGTGTCATAGATGAAGAAGATTAGGTTTAAACGTGTAATGGATGAGTTGAAGACGTAATTTTTCAACCGTGGTGTATAATAAAAGGAAAGCACTCTAGTTGAAAAATTACGTCTTCAACTCATCCTTTACACGTCTAAACCTAATCTTTTTACCTCTAAAACACATCTTATTTCCTCTTCGCTCAAAGTGAGGATGAAATGAACACAAAATTTCAAACATTTTATGCTCAAGAAGAAAAAAAATACGTAATAATATATATCATCTTTCTTTTTCCTTCTTTTTTTTCTCTCTAAAATGGTGCAAAATAAGAGGAGAAAAGACGAGAGTAGAGTTTAAGGTAGAGATAACGTCAAACAGCTGTTCGACGTAATCTCCTTTGATTAACATGTAAACCTTAGCAAATTGACAAAAATTCTGAATTTTTTTTTGAGAGGCAGATATTAGTGCCTAAAAGCCATAGCAAAAGTTTCAAAAACATTTAACGAGCCGATTTTTTTAAAATAATTTTTTAGTTTGGCTCTCCATGCATGGGAAAGCCCTATGCTGAAAATTAAAAAAATTAATAAAAAAAAATCGGCTCGTTAAATCGTTTTGAAATTTTTTCTATGGCTTTTAGGCACTAATATCTGCCTCTCAAAAAAAATTCAGAATTTTTGTCAATTTGCTAAGGTTTACATGTTAATCAAAGGGCATTACGTCGATCAGCTGTTCGGCGTTATCTCTACCTTAATAGCGAAAATATATATCAAAATTGGAGTTATAATAAAATATGACGAGTAAATACAAATGATAAACCGATTATATTTTCTAATATACACTTCCTCTCGTTCACATGCATGGAATAATGGTGTTAATTTATGTAGACAATTAATGAAGCTTTTCATAAAATAACATTACACAAATTAAAGTAAATTTCATTTTTTCTTAAATACAAAACAATAATTTACTAAAATGATCAATATATGAATATAAATAACATCGGAAAAGGCAAAAAAAAAAAAAAAAAGAAGAAAAAAAAAGTGTTTCAATTTCACTTTGAGAATGCCCGAATTGAAATAAATTTCATCTTTTCTTCGCTATCAAGCTCTCTCCACTCTTCTTTTTTCCACTTATTTTGCACCAATTTACGGGAAAAAGGAGGGAAAGAGACGAGATTATACGTTTTCTTTCATCTTCTTGACCATAAAATGTTAAAAATATTGTCTTCATTTTATCCTCACTTTGAGCGAAGAGGAAATAAGATGTGTTTTAGAGGTAAAAAGATTAGGTTTAGACGTTTAAAAGATGAGTTGAAGATGTAATTTTTAAATTATGGTACACTTTAATTTACATATAATATAAATGCACTGTATAATTATTTTCTTACTTAAATCTTATTATAGATATATTAAACATCAAAAAGTTAAATACTTATTTCACTAAACATAAAAAATACATTTAGGTCACGTTATGCAAAAACATCCAATTACTTACTAAAGACAGTAAAAAGCATCATTGTTACAACAATGCTGGGAAAATAATGATCTCCATTATTACTCTCTAGTTGTTGGGACATTCTCTGCTGAGGAATGGACCACAGGGCGTCAACTGTCACGATCGTCAGGGTCAAGAGCGAAAGTGGTGATCATCTTCTGGCTAGGTGAAGGGTAGCCTCCTCCCTGGTATATAAACCTCGAGCTCGGGTGTGGCAGACATCATTCAGTCCACCCGCAAGTACCAACAATGAAGTCAATGGTAAGATGATTTTATTAACATTCAAAATTTTGCAGAGGAGTTAAGGCGGATTCAGATGGTGATTTTTATAATGCGATGCGAATAATGCGCACTTGCTGTAACATTCATTGGCGGCCATATTTGGTGATTAAAAGAAAAAGAACATCGTTATTAACGTGATTCCCAGCGAATTCGCCGCCGCATAGGATTTCACAGCTTTTACGTCAAAATCGCGTCGCATCGCCGTTGTCGCCATCTGAATCCGCCTTTAGGCTGGTCGCAGACAGAATCGCATGATTTTGCAGCGTATGATAAACAAAAAATTAAGAAACTATGCGATCAGGTATGCGTGCGCACACAGCTTCGCATGGTATCGTATGATATGATATCGTAAATTTCTCATTTAGAACCGGTTCTAAATTTTTATCATACGAAGTCATACGATACCATACCATGCGATGCGAAGTCTGTCTGCGACCCACCTTAAAGATTCCGTTTTTATATTATTGAAATAAGCAATGACAAATAATTCCATTTGTATATAAAGCTGCACTTTATCCATTGCATCTAACATGTGAATTGCTATATCACATTTGAATTTAAAAGTAGAGATAATGTCAATATGCAGTTGTTTTTTAGCTTCATTTGATTAACAAGTAAACCTTAGCAAATTTACAAAAATTCTGAAAACTTATTTGAGAGGCAGATATACATATTAGTGCATAAAAGCCATACAAAAAATAATTTCATAACAATTTAACAAGCTGATTTTTTTAATTAATTTATCTAATTTTCAGCATAGGGCTCTCCCATGCATGGAGAGACACATTATAAACTTAATTAAAAAAATAGGCTTAACAAATTGTATTGAAGCTTTTTTTTTTATTACTTTTAGGCACTAAAATCTACCTCTCAAAAAAAATTTCATAAGTTTTGTGACTTTGCTAAGGTTTACATGTTAATTAAATAGAGCTAAAAAAAAAAAGTTGATCGACGTTATCTCTACCTTAAAGTTTCCGTTTTTTATTATTGCAATCAGCAATGACAAAGAATATCGTTTATATAAAAAACTTACCAGCCTGCATCTAACATGTGTAATTGATTTAATTGCTATAAATATTGCATTTTTTGGGTCTTAATGAATGGAGTATTGTCCTCAATTTTTTTTTATTGCAGAAATGGATAGAGCGTGCAAAGTTATGTTACCCTGATTTTTTTCAGATATTTTAGAGCCCGGGAAGTATTTTTAAAAAATTATTGAAAGTCCTTTTTGTGACGTCACGCGGCGGCAAGTCCTATCTTTTTCTTAAGGAGTGGCGTCTCGTGACGTCACAAAAATAACTTTGAATAATTTTTTAAAAATAGTTCCCGGGTTCTAAAAAATCTGAAAAAAAATCAGGGTAGCATAACTTTGCACCCTTTATCCATTTCTGCAATAAAAAAATTTGTGGACAATACTCCATTATTTTAATTGTAATACGAATCAATGACAACTGCTCTAGCAAGTGCAAAGCATAAAAGCTGTCAATGAACATCAAATGTTTTATTACATGGTTGTGCAATAGCAGAGTAGCTGATAGAGAATTTAATTGAGTTTTTATTTACATTATCATAATTGTCATAAATTAATACTGCTATAGTAGAACCATCATAAATATGGTCAGCGCTGTCACTTTGACAAGGCAAGCTGGCGGCTGCAGGCTGCATATACCAGCAGCTGGCTGCCGGCTTGCCTCGTCAAAGTGACAGCGCTGACCATATGATGGTTCTACTATATCAATAATTAACAATAAAAAAATAATAATCAATCGTTCACACCCTGTATTGTATAATAATGTGGTAAAAACTTAAATATTTCTGAATGCATTGCTTTTTTACAAATAATGACATTAAAAGCATTAATTATTATTTCACTGAGCTTTGTATAGTCTGTAAATTCTCTTACATATCATTAACCTGAGTTGAAATAAATTTCAACCTTTCTTTTTTATTAAGCTCTCTTCTCGTCTTTTGTCCTTTTATTTTGCACCATTTTAGAGGAAAAAAGTTGTGAAAAAGACGAGATTACGTATTTTTTCCTCTTCTTGAACATAAAATGTTAGAAATATTGTCTTTATTTCATCCTCACTTTGAGCGAAGAGGAAATAAGATGTGTGAGGTAAAAAGATTATGTTTAGACATATAAAGATGAGATAAAGATAAAATTTTTCAACTAGGGTGCTGTCAATACTTAACAATAAATAAATAATTATCAATCGTCCACCCCTGTATTAAATAATGTGGCAAAAACTTTAATGTTTTTGAATGCACTGTTTTATTTTTTTTTACAATTAATATTGATATTTAATGCATTAATTATTATTTCACTGAGCTTTGTATTGTATATATACTCTGCAAATTCTCTTGTGGCGCAGTGCGCTTGACCGGGTCTCGTCAGATCACCGAATTCAAGCAACGCCGAGCGTGATTAGTAGTTGGATGGGTGACCATTTTCAACAAAAACCATTTTTCCCACCCAGGGGTAAATCGTTGAGCTTTTCCACTATGTGGTTCCCCTGGCATTTGAACCATTGCACTTCCAGTTCATTGATAAAAGCTGTAGCGTCCAGCCATCCTGGCTGAGGTTTCCATGATTCCCTCAGTTGTAGGTAAATGCCGGGATGAATTGCAAGGCCGTGGCCGCCCCCGTTCCGGAAGAGCCCGCGAAATGCTAAGTTAGGGTCTTGGAAGATTCGGGGTTTTAAACTTAGTGAGTAATTAGTAAGTAGAAGTACCCATGCATTTAGGGTTTGATTAAAAAAAAAATATATCTCTTACATATTAAGGCGGATTCACATGGTGATTTTTTATAATGCGACGTGACGTGAATAATGCGCACTTGTTGTGACATTCATTGGCGGCCATATTTGGCAATTAAAAAAAGAGCATCACAATTAACGTGATTTCGCTGCCGCAACCTGGCGAATTCGCTCACCGCATAGGATTTCACAGCTTGTGTGATAAAATCGCGTTGCCGTGGTCGCCATCTGAATCCGCCTTTAAGGGGATGCGATGCGATGCGACGCGGTTTTGTCATACAAGCTATGAAATCCTATGCGGTGAGCGAATTCGCCAGGTTGCGGCAGCAAAATCACGTTAATTGTGATGCTCTTTTTTTATTCGCCAATATGGCCACCAATTGATGTCACAGCAAGTGCGCATTATTCTCTTCACGTCGCATGTTAAAAATCGCCATGTTATAATCCGGCTTTATACGTCCTTTTGTTAGTCTTACCAATTTTTTTCTTTCAGGCGTGTGTGCTGCTTTTGGCAATGGCTGCGTTAGCTGCCAAAGAGCCCCAAGCTAGCAAAAAGAACGAGAAGAGAGGCGTGGTCGGCTTGGGAGTTGCTGGAGGCTCAAGCTACGGGGGCTATGGAGGGTACGGAGGTGGAGGCTATGGACACTCCGTTAGAACCATTTACGTTCCCCAACCTAGACCGTACCCAGTACCTCATCCTGTACCTGTACCAGTAAACCGTCCTGTACCAGTACCTGTACCACAACCATACCCGGTACACATTCCACGAGCAGTGCCAGTACCTGTCCCACATCCGGTACCAGTTGCAGTTCCTAGACCTTACCCTGTACATATTCCTAGACCAGTACCGGTACCAGTACCTCATCCGGTACCTGTACATGTTCCTAGAGCAGTTGCAGTTCCCATTCCACATCCTGTGCCCGTACCATTCGGGGGAGCTGGACCTTCCTTCGGAGGAGGATTTGGAGCGGCCGGAAGTTTTGGAGGATTCGGCGGGTCTTTTGGTGGACTCGGTGGAGCGTTCCAATCAGCTGGAGGATCCCCCCTCGACTCTAGCAACAGGTATGGTCTAAGTAGTGGACTATTTGGTTCCTCTAAAGGATTATTTGGATCTAATAGTCATGGAATATTTGGGTCCTCTTATGGCTCTTTAGGCCTTAACAATGCATTTTCTGGATTAAATAGAGGCTCTTATGGTCTTAATTCTGGCTCTTTTGGACTTAACAGTGGCTCACCTAGCCTAAAAAATGCATTTTCTGGATTAAATAGTGGTTCTTATGGTCTTAATTCTGACTCATTTGGCCTTAACAGTGGCTCTTATGGCCTTGGCGGTGCTGGGGCATCGTACGGACTTGGAGGTAGTGGATCCCTGTACGGCTCTGGTTCTCCTTATGGCCTTGGTGGACTCAGCAGCGCCTCGCCTTATGGCCTCGGCAGCGGTTCATCTTATGGCCTTGGTAGCACCTCACCTTATGGCCTCGGTAGCGGTTCATCTTATGGCCTCAGTAGCACCTCACCTTATGGCCTCGGCAGCGGTTCATCTTATGGCCTCGGCACCGGTTCTTCTTATGGCCTCGGTAGCGGCTCATCTTATGGACTTGGTGGCAGCTCTTCCTACGGCCTCGGAAGCAGCTCGACATACGATGGTGGCGCCTCGCTGGCGTCCCTGGGAATCAACTCGTCTCCTGCCACCTCCGCGAGTCTTGGACATGACGCGAGTGAGACGCTAGGTGGCAGTAGTTCACTGACGACATCGCTCGGTGCCTCAAGCGCAGCCGCCGCAGTGTCGGACCTCGGGACCAGCTCCAAGTACTCCAGCTACAAGGGATAAGTTTTGTAAGCAAACTCGCGCCATATCAAAAGAGAATTGTGATTATTGCAATTGATAAGTAATATCGCAGTCTCAAACAATGTTACGTTTTTTTATCATTATTCTATATTATTGTTTATATTGGCAGTATTATTGCTACACATTATAATTATATTCATGTCACGATAATACTGTGAAAACATGTAATATGGAGTTGAGGAATATAGAGCAAACGTCGATCAGCTGTTTTTTAGCTCCATGATTAACATGAATACCTTAGCAAATTCACACAAATTCTAAAAAAAAAAATTGAGAGGTAGATAATAGTACCTAAAAGTCACAAAAAAAGTTTAAAAACAATTTAAATAGCCATTTTTTTAATTAATTTATTAAATTTTCAGCATAGCGCTTTCCCATGGAGAGATAAACTAGAAACTTAATTAAAAAAAATCGTCTAGTTCAATTGCTTTGAAACTTTTTTATGGCTTTTAGGCACTAAAATCTTGCCTCCCAAAAAAATTTCAAAACTTTTGTGAATTTTCTAAGGTTTAAAAGTTAATTAAATGGAGCTAAAAAAACAGCTGATCGACGTTATCTCTACCTTAACATTTCTCATTTTAAATGAGCAAAGGCCTGCTCTAATTCATTGTAATTTTTGGTATTATTTTTTTTTTTTATATTTTAATTTTTTATGATCATTATACTATCCTTATACAATGCATAGTCTGCAGCTGTGGATATCACTCTTAACATAATATTGTTCTCTCAATCTTTCTCTCGTTTCTTACCGATTACAATGTAAAGAATGTTCTACCTGTCTAATTAGGTATATATTTTAATTTCTCTTGCATTATTTTATATATATATATGGAACATTCCAGTTTATAAGTGTTAATTTTTTTTTTCTTATTTTCTTTCTGTAACATTTTCTTTTACTGTGTACTCACTCGTACACTTTTACAACTTGTTTTTGTTTGATTTTTATGTTTGACGTTTCACATTATAATGGTATAAAATGCTGTAGTGAACAATTAATAAATAAATAATAAATAAACTATTTTTTTTTTCAAAATGAAAATGTAATCCATTGAAATCATAATATTTAAAAAAAAAAATACTTTAATTAATCGCAGCTCATTGCATTTGATAAACAAACTACTATATAGTGAAAGGGCTGCCTTCGTTTCGCTTCATTGTGTTCTTCTTTTTGTACTGACTTTTTTAATAAAACATATTATATAAAATAATAATCAAATTTTATTGGAATATGCCATTAGTTTCTTCCCAGTATGTAGGCCACAACGCCTTACCTTGCTAGACAATTAAGGGTAAGATAATACGAAATATCGATTGTTGTAGTACCATATGATTTACATTTAAACCTTGGCAACCTCATAATAATTCTGATTTTTTTTGAGAGACAGTTCTTAGCACCAAAAAAATATATAAAAAATTTCAAAAGAATCGGACGATCCAATTTTTTAAAATTAATTTCTTAGTTTAGGTCTCCATGGGAAAGCCCTATACTGAAAATTTAAAAAATTAAAAAAAAAATTGGATCGTCCGATTGTTTTGAAATTTTTTCCACATTTTTTTTTTAGCTAAGAACTGTCTCTCAAAAAAAAATTCAGAATTATTATGAGGTTGCTAAGGTTTACATGTTAATCATATGGGACTACAACAATCGATGTTTCGTGTTATCTTACCCTTAATTGAGACGAATCGTGAAGCTCTGAGGATCAATAGATCGACTCATCATATATTTCACAGTTTTTACGCTATGAGGCACGAGTTGAAATAAATATTATCTTTTCTTCACTATTCAACTCTCCTCTCGTCTTTTCTCCTCTTATTTTGCACCATTTTAGAGGAAAAAAGAGGGGAAAATACGAGATTAATTTTTTTTCCCTCTTCTCGAGCATAAAATGTTAGAAATATTGTCTTCATTTCATTCTCACTTTGAGCGAAGAGGAAATAGGATGTGTTTTAGAGATAAAACGATTAGGTTTAGACGTGTAAAGGATGATTAATTAAGTCATAAAACTTAATATTATATTGAACTTTCATTCATCAATTAATATTTATAACCCCCATCAATTCTTAGTTTTGAATTCTTCAATATGAATTTAAAAAATTGTATAAAAATAAAATTGGAAATTAAATATAATTAACACATTTTAATTATAATATATATTTTCAACGTAATAAAAGTGTATTAGAATATCATAATGAGCTCATTCATTACACTGCATATGAAAGAACTGTAAGCCTTTTTCATTTGATAATTTTGTTCAGTTGTGTATTTTAAAAAAAATTATCTGTTAAATTTTTTCATTCTGCTATACATCAACTTGCACCACCGTAGAGATGCAATTTAATAATATAATGTTTTGTTAATATATATAAGTTTATAGTGTAGATGAGTCATGAGTTCCTATAGTTGAAAAATTACGTCTTCAACTCAACCTTTACAAAAAGTCTATAAATGTAATCTTTTTACTTCTAAAACACATCTTATTTCCCCTTCGTTCAAAGTTAGGATGAAATAAAGACAATATTTCTAATATTTTATGATCAAAAAGAGGAAACATTACGTAATCTCGTCATTTTTCTTCTAAAATGGTGCAAAATAAGAGGAAGAGAGACAAGAGGAGAGCTTAATAGTGAAGAAAATATGAAATTTACTTCAACTCGGGATTTTTATTATAGTATATTCCTTTCATATATTTATGTATAAAAATTCAGCTGCTTAGAATTAAAAAATACTTAGTCAGGTTCTCTATATAATCCATATATGCAGCTAATACATAGTTTTTTTTTTCTTTTTTTTTTAATAATTATAAATTCAAATAATACATGTTTTTTTAGATACAAGATTGTGTTTACAAGTGAGAAAATTAAGAAATTGTGCTCGAAAATATATTTGTTTCTTGCGGTCTTGCATTTATGGGATGAATAATTTAAAGAAGAAAAATATTAATTTCGTTCATTTTGATTAAGGTAGAGATAACACGGATCAGCTGAACCTTTGCTAAAAAAAATCCCATGCATTAAAATTATGTTTGTTTTTTTAAATGTTCTCCTAGGAGCTCTACATCCCCTATCAGTAGCTATATAAAATATCAGGTATACAAAAACGAACTAGTTTTCGAGTTATTAATTTTTGAAGTTGAGTAATTTCACATATATATATATGGAACTTGTTCATTTCTCCATGTTAATTTAGTCTCAACTTAAAAATTCATATCTCGAAAACTTGTTCGAATTTGTACGCCTGATATATTTTCTTAAATACTGATAGGGGATGTAGAGGAGAACATTTTAATTTTTTTCATAATTTTCATGAATGGGATTTTTTTTTGCATTGGGTCAAAGATATGATCCGTATTATCTCCACCTTTAAAAATGCATCGAATTTTGTTTGCAATATATAGTATATTTTTCAGTTTTGGATTCGATTGATGCGTTACGCGTAAAGGAAATTTTATATATTATAAATATATATTATATATAGATATATCCATATTATATACACTTTATATTATATTTATTATATAAATTTACATTTATATATAATATATACAGAGATCGAGATCCATCGATCGATCAAGAGAGAGAGAGAGAGAGAGAGAGGAGATCATAATATATAATTTTATAAAACCCGTATTAA
Organism: Siphlonurus alternatus; assembly: GCA_949825025.1. Classification (NCBI taxonomy): domain Eukaryota; kingdom Metazoa; phylum Arthropoda; class Insecta; order Ephemeroptera; family Siphlonuridae; genus Siphlonurus; species Siphlonurus alternatus. Next base: position 3,341,142 of record OX463784.1, on the reverse strand, counting down.
TTTAAACCATTTACTTCAACGCAGTACCACAACAAAACAACAATTGTAATTGTTTATTTATGACATTAAAATCAAGATGAAGACCCGTGGTTTTACATATCTTTACTAACACCGTTAGCCTTGAGATACTCGATCGGCTTTGTCATTTTCCTCCAGCTGCCTGCGGTCAATCTTCCGCCCTCACCATCCTTGTGAGAGCTAAATGTACGGCAGCACCATCTAGCGTCACCTGATACAAAAACTTCTCCATGTTTCACAATTCTATGAAAGGTTATTACATGATAACTAAGTAACAATTTTCTGTTTAAAACAATTCTAAGTTTCGTTAACACATTTCAATTTCTACGTTTAACATTGCATGACTTTTCTATGAAGTCACTTACTCCCAAACAATGTTGCAGTCTTATTAATAACTATATGCACACATAGCTAGAGAACTCTTTAATTATATGTACAACTTTGAAAAGTATTAATTATTTCCTCATATATAATAATAAAATTGTAAGTTTATTCCATATTTTATGAAAAATATAAAAAAATAATACATTAAAAATTAGGGACTTTTTAATGATCAAAATGTTAAGTATACGTTTGTAATAAAAACAAATGTATCTGCTTAGAGTTCTGACTAAATAAAACTATTTTTTTTGTCAGAACATAATTTATAAACTTAAAACAAACAACAAAGAATAATATATATTATTATTGTTATTTATATGTATTAGATTTTCTAATAAATTTGCTGCATGGGATAATATATACATATATATATATTTTATATATAAATATAAACTGAAAAAAGAAGGTTGCAATCCAATGAAAATTTAGGTATACATTTTACATATATTTATGTGATATAATTGTATATTTTATGTTTTATGTAATATTTTAAATGCATGCAGCTTATAAAAAGAAAGATTTTTATCACTAAAACTATAGTAAAAAAGAAAGATTCAAAATTATAGATTAAATCGCGCCATTTAATATAAAATAGAAGTAGTTGAAATAATTGTCACTAGATGTCGTAGGCTGTATTTTTTGCTCCCCTCTTTTATTTGCTTCGATTCTCCACATTTTTGCCATACCAGGGATTCTTCTGTATTGAGTGAGTATGTGCGGCGGAAATCTTTGTGAAGTACCAAATTGATTGCCAGATCGGAACAGCAATCTCAAATCCAAGGGACACTGCCCATAGTAAGTATAAAACAACTTATTAATCAACTTATTACCATTAATGTTATCTTATTAATTAAAATTAACATATATATATATATATATATATATATATATATATATATATATATATATATATATATATATATATATATATATATATATATGTTTCCATGTTTCGTTCATTTTATTATTATCTTATCTAATCAGTTGAAACCAAAAGGTAAACAAACTCACACGCTAAGCTTTGTTTTTGTTGATTGTGTGTCAAAATTTTGATTAATATAAATTGGACCTTTTGGGAAATTTACGAGTTTTATACACAGATTTCAATAAATTACAAATTGCACGATTCTTAAAATAAAAATATCATCAAAATCTGCAGTTTTTGGCTATTTGTATTCCTGAAATGATCATGCATAAGAAGCAGTTTCTACATTTTCATTTCAATAAATTTTAAATTACACAATATCAGCCTATTATATGGAGTAAATATATATTATAGCTTTAAGCAAGGTCTGCAAGCTCCAAAGATTGTAGGTTATTGCAAACAATTAAAAAATTAAAATCACCAAACTGTGGAGCTGGTTTAAATAAGCTATAATTACTGATGCAATTGCCTGCAAATGGTATTCAGAAAGGCTGAAGGTAGAGATGACACGCCCAATGTTAATAAATAGGCGAGGAAGCGCAGAGCTCTATATATATAGCTGCTAAATTAAGAGAGTAACTGGCAAGTGGCCTTCTACTGGCTGGATTGATTTTTAATCGATGATTGGTATATTTAGGAGTTCCCAAAAAAAAGTTGGCCACAGTTGGCAAGTAGCATCATTCCGGATTTACGGGTTTTTTTAAAATTAGGAAAAAATTATTATCTCCGAAACCACACACTTGCAGGAATTAAGACTACATTATTGTAATATAATAATGTTGTCTGAGAGACAAAGTTCTACCAAGCATAGAACTAGCATCTTACATTATTAAAACGCCCGTGCTTTAACCTTTTTAGATGTGTAATTTTATTTTGAATCCAACCAAAATTTTTGCCCGAAAATCATGTTTTTTCAAATTTGGAATTTAAATTTCTTCTCCTTTTGAGAATAACTAAAAAACTTTAGGTTTTTGAGAAAAATGGTTCATCTGAATCTTGTAGTTTACATCATCACCAACATTTTGATGTATCATACGTCTTGATTGAAAAAAACCAAACTCAAAATATCGGGACGAGTGTACGCTCAGGTGATGTGTTTACATGCATGTTCCTATGCTATGATGTTACAGCCAACACCTTGTTTCAAAGCATTGAACGCTACAATATTGCACAGAATTATAATATTGATCAATTCAATAACAATTTTGGTTTTGAAAATAAAAATTTCGAAAATCCAAAAATCCGGGACACTCAAAAAACCCGATTTTTTTGGTATTTACAAAAAAAAAAGATAAATATGCACGCTAGCTGAAGTTTGTGACCATTAAAAATTATCTGCAAAAATTTCCTGAACATTGAATGGCGGTAATTTCAATTTTTTCCCGCATGGCATATTACAGTATATTACTTATTTTATGTCACATTTTTCTTAGACAATCTTTATAATTTATAATTATAATTATAATTATATTATAATTCTGTGCAATATTGTAGCGTTCAATGCTTTGAAACAAGGTGTTGGCTGTAGCATTATATAATAGGAACATGCATGTAAACACACAACCTGAGCGTACACTCGTCCCGATATTTTGAGTTTGTTTTTTTTCAATCAAGACGTATGATACATCAAAATGTTGGTGATGATGTAAACTACAAGATTCAGATGAACCATTTTTCTCAAAAACCTAAAGTTTTTTAGTTATTCTCAAATGGAGAAGAAATTTAAATTCCAATTTTGAAAAAACATGATTTTCGGGCAAAAATTTTGGTTGGATTAAAAATAAAATTACACATGTAAAAAGCTTAAGGCACGGGCGTTTTAATAATGTAGTCTTTATTCCTGCAAGTGTGTGGTTTCGGAGATAATAATTTTTTTCCTTATTTTCAAAAAACCCGTAAATCCGGGATGATGCTACGGGCCAACTTTAACCAACTTTTTTTTGGGAACTCTTAAATATTAGCTCGAAAACTAGCTCGTTTTTGTATACCTGATATTTTACCTTCCGATAAGGTATGTTAAGGAGAACTTTCTAAAATTTTTTCCTAACTTTTATGAATGGGATTTTTTAGGCGTGGAAACGATGGAAAAATTTTAGGAGTAACTGATATCGATTAAAAATCAATCCAGCCAGTAGAACGCCACTTGCCAGTTACTCCTAAAATTTTTCCATCGTTTCTACGCCTAAAAAATCCCATTCATAAAAGTTAGGAAAAATTTTTAGAAAGTTCTCCTTAACATACCTTATCGGAAGGTAAAATATCAGGTATACAAAAACGAGCTAGTTTTCGAGCTAATAATTTTTAAAGTTTACTAATTATGGAATTTCCATTTCTCCACTTTCTCAACCATGCATCTACTGGCATGGTTGAAATTCAATAAGAATGATAATAAATTCAATATTGTGATTCTTATGTAAAAATGACGTAAACCATGTTGAACTTGTATAACCAGTAGATATATAAATGAATTTAACTGAATACTCACATTTTTATGAACCTTTTTCAAAAACACGTTAAAAACAATAACTTGTAATATTTATATGTACATACAGTGTACTTGTGTTTGATATATATTTGTTTTATAATTATAAATATCTTATCTGCATTTTTACTACGTATAAAAAAATTTGACACATTATGCCAACTATGATCATCTTACATTATATTTTCTACTTCATATAGTGTGAATTATATTACATTTTATAATTTAATTATATTTTATTGTACTCTCTCTCTCTCTCTCTCTCTCTCTCTCTCTCTCTCTCTCTCTCTCTCTCTCTCTCTCTCTCTCTCTCTCTCTTGGATTTTTTATCAAATGTTTGCTTTACTAACTTTACCTACCTTGTTCTTCATTACAAAATTTTTGACAGACGTAAGAGAGGGACAGGGGCAGCACAATGAAAATTCTTATAACATTAATTTATTTGTATCAATATTATTAAAAGATTTTGCTTCATTTATAGTATCTTTAAATTATAAATTTTCAATTGTGCAACGTACGTCTCATAAAATATTCTCAAAAGTCTGGCAAACAAAACTTTAAAGAATGTTTCTTCGTTTTGTCAAGAATCGTACTGATGTTTTCTTGGCAGAAATAGTACATTATAATCACCCAACACTACAAATTTAAGGTAGAGATAATACGGATCAGCTGACCCAATGTAAAAAAAAAAAATACCATTCATGAAAATTATAAAAAAAAACTATAATGTTCTCCTCTACATCCATTATCAGTATAAGCTAAAATATCAGGTATATAAAACATGATAGAGAAAAAAAAGTTAGAAAATCCGACAAGCTCAATATCTAAAAAAGCCCTATTCTTTGCCACGTTAATTTTAGAACTTTGATTATGCTCTGAACCGTATTTGAATTACCATTAATTGCTGATAAATGATAATATATTTTACCGAAGCAACTCAATTTAATCCATGATAGTATTAATATTCCTTCCTAATCTTAGCAGAGATAAGATAAGATAAGAGTATATGAGTAACCGAGTAAGGGATATACGACTTGTAGAACATTCAGATAATAGTTCTTAAACAGAAAGCATCTAGGCTGGTAAGTACTTTGCTCTAGCTATATACTATATATAGATATTAACCCAAATTGGATATTATTAGTATTTTATAAATAAATAATTAGGGTTCCGGAACCCTAACTTGAGCTTTTCGCAGGCTCTTCCGGAACGGGGGCAGCCATGCATGGCCTTGCAATTCATCCCAGCATTTGCCTGTGACTAAGGAAAACGAGGAAACCTCAGCCAGGATGGACGCTACAGCTTTTTGTCAATAAACCGGAAGTGCAATGGTTCAAAGACAGGGGAACCACATAGTGGAAAAGCGCAACGATTTTCCTCTGGGTGGGAAACTTGGATTTTGTTGAAAATGTTCACCCATCCAACTACTAACCACGCTCGGCGTTGCTTGACTTCGGTGATCTGATGAGACCCGGTCAAGCGCACTGCACCACACCTACCGCTAGCTTTTAAAAGAACAAATATAATGTGCAATTCTATAAGTATTAACGTGCTTACTACACCCAGAAATTTGGATCGTCTTATAGGGGTCGCACACAGACTTTTATTTCTACGATCGTAAGCTTTCGATATTAATAGGTTTATCACTTAGAACCGGTTCTAAATTTTTTATCATACGACAGCATACGATACGGAGCTGTATATGCGCGCACAGCTGATCACATGGGTTCTTATTTTTTTTATCATTCGCTGCGAAATCATGCGATTCTGTCTGTGACAAGCCCTACTGTTTGTAGTCCCTATAGGGTGAAGCAAATAAAATAATAATTTATTTGATTCCTTGATTATATTGTTTTGATTAAATGATGTGTATAATTTTTCATGTTTTAATAATAACAAAAAAAAAAACTTGTCATGTTTGGTTATATTGATGATTTAACCGGGCACTTGACACAGTGTTAATATACGCCTCTGATTCGTAATGATCATGAGTTCGATCCCAGGCACCGCCAAACTTTTCACAAGTGGCAGTTGCTAAAGAACACCCACTCGTGCATCCGGGGGGTGATTGATGGGATTCTACATCAATTACCGACTATCCTGACTGAGGTTTCCATGCTTTCCTCAGTCATTACCAGGCAAATGCTGGGATGAATTGCTTTAAAAGGTCATAGCCACTCCGGTTTGGAAGGGACCCACAAAAGTTTAGGGTCTACGAAGAGCCGGGAGGTTAAATTCAATTCAGTCACTTAATTGTGGCCAAAATACCTTACTACAGGGTTCAGTTGAAAAGTTAAAAAAATACTGATGGTTTATTGCATGAGCGCATACAATATCTGAAAGTCGATAATTATAATTAAAGGAGGGGAATGGCTTCAACTTTCATATGTTTTATGTAAAAATTTCAATTTTGTATATAAAACATAACTATGTCTGTACCAAAAGAAAATCCACCAATCCCCTTCTTCCCCGACTTCCGGCTGTTGAAAGTTAGGGTATTTTGCATCAAGTGGAAGCAGCCAATCACAGCACGCCTCTCTAAAAACCCCTCGTACAATTAGCTGCTTCCCTGTGGCGTGTGTTTTAGTGCAGATATATTTCAATTATTGAAAAAAAATAATAACAATATAAAAGTTTAATCTGTTCCCCTCCTTTACGGCTTTACAAATATTTATAGACAGTTTTGAGTAGTATTTCGTACCCGGTTCCTGTTTTGTGGTATATTTTACCCCCTTCCGCCCTTGCACCGTTGTAATTTAAAGTATTATGATTAAAATTTTGTTTAAAAATATAAAATTTTATTGCAAGACTAAAATCCATGGCAGGTTCTTGCCACTATGATTCTTGCTGTCTGTCAGTTATTATCAGTAGGATGTTGATTTAAAGGATTAGTAAGCCTCGGCCTTGTCTTTAATATATATCATGTATCATAGGTATTTAAAAAATACTGGGTACAAAAAAACAACATCCACCCTAAAGTTCCCATACAGCTTGTAATGTCGGCTATTCAGTGACGACATCAGGCCACAGAGAGAAGCGGCTGGGTCAAAATATGAAAGAAAAGTCAAAGCATTTGCCGATTTGCTCACTTTGCTAGCAAATATAAGGTTTGTTTACTCTGCCACAGAGTTGACACTTTTTAAGCAAATGAATTTATATTCCATAAATGAACCTGCGGAGTGTCATTTTTCTGCGATGCTTGTGAAGATCAGGAAAAATAATTTAATCTGACGATATAAAATCACTGAAATTGTCGGAAGACTTTCTCTTTTTTTTTCTGCCTTCGACTCCCCGGCGGGCGAGGGTGCGACAATTGTCTCCTTACAAACCTACCCTCCTCCCACATGACCCACACATGGATGGCGTGCCGCAGGGAAGGTTACCCTTATTGTTCAACTCCTTGAAAAAAATTTACAACTGAGAAAAATAATAGTAATTGCCTTCTCAATGTGTCCTCTTCGTGTTGTTGACATGATCAACCGTGACCACGCTGACACCCCTCGGTCAAAAGAAACTGATATATTGCATTGGGTCTCACACATCGTATTCAAACTAGAGGAGCCTTGTGGCCCATTGTCGTCAGACCCTCGTACTTTTAAAAAATAATTAAAATTACCAATGAAGTGTGACACATGTTTTAAACCTAAAATTGGGCCTTGCTATAGACTGTCAATAAAGAAAAATACATGTTAATCCGGGTTTACTAGTACTTTAATGACTGCCTTTGTCACAGCTCGATGCTTGCTCCCTCTGTCTTAAGCTGCATCCTTCTGCTGCTTGTCCAGGTGAGAGGAAGACAGGAAGTGGAGGAGAGAGAGAGAGATATAGAGAAGGAGAGAGGGAGAGTATATAACAGGAAGAGAGGGATATAAAGCTGTTCTATATATAAATATTTATTATTTATTTTATTTAGTACCTTGTTTCTGTAACTGTTGCTAAATAAATAACAATTTGAATTTGAATTATTTAGCAAATATTTCATTTCAAAACTTCGGTTAGAAATAAACATATCATTTTTTTTTTCTGAATTCAACGCTCAAATTTTTTGATTTTCACATTGATGCAACGTCAATGATCAAGCAATCCTTTTCACTTAAAAAACAAAAATATTAAAAATTTAGTCTATATATTATATTACTTCATAGGTTAAGTAATTATATAAGTTGTATTAAATATTATATGCCAGCATAAATTTTTGAACAAAATTATGTTACATATAATCAAGCGATTAACTTACTAGTTTTTAGAGAGCAATATTATAAATGGATGAGTATCGACCTCAAAATTTTTTACTGCAGAAATGGATAGAGTGTGTAAAGTTATGCTACCCTGATTTTTTTTTTATTTTTACAGCCCTGGAAGTATTTTTAAATAATTATTGAAAGTCCTTTCTGTGACGTCACGAGTTGGCAAATCCTATCATTTTCTTAAGGAGCGGCGTCTCGTGACGTCACAAAAAGAACATTCAATATTTTTTTAAAAAAACTTCCCGGGCTGTAAAAAATCTGGAAAAAATCAGGGAAGCATAACTTTGCACCCTCTATCCATTTCTGCAACAAAAAATATTGTGGCCATTACTCCATTATATACTTATTTGTGTTCAAATGACATTTATTATTTAATTATAACAATGTGATATTCAATTGTTTCTTTCAGCAAGGCCAAGCTGCGAACGAAAATGATAATTTATCACCAAGAAACCCATGTAAGACTCTCTTTGAGGACTTAATTGTATCGGGAAGGAGGGAGGTGACCAACAACTCTTCTAAAAAAATAATCTAAGAATTTTTAAAAAAATTAGCAATGTATTTGCACAAAAATATCAACATTAAAAAAAAAAAAATTGAAATAGTTAAAAAAAAGCTTTGAGTTAGTGAATAATTGATCCTATCACTCATAATGCTTAAAATTGCATCATATCAAATTTTTATTTGAAAAAAAAAAAAAAAAAACAGTAATCTCGTGATGTAGTTAAATATATTCAATGGACAACACATATGAAATTTTTTTATTGCAGAAATGAATAGAGGGTACCAAATTATGCTACTCTAAATTTTTTCACATTTTTTTGAGACCCAGAACAATTTTTAAATAATGATTAAAAGTTTTGCCACGCCCCCTGGAGTCGTCAATAGGCGTCTCGGTCCTATCCATTTTATTAAGCATTCAGGGGTGCCAACTTAATTTAAAGAACTATCCGATTATTTAAAAATAGTTCCGGGTCTCAAAAAAATAAGAAAAAATTCTGAGAAGCATAATTTGGTACCCTCTATTGATTTCTGCAGTAAAAAAAATCATGTATGTTGTCCATTTGTATACCTGTAATTTAAGCTACTGATAGGGGATGTAGAGGAGAATATTTTATATTTATTTCATAATTTTCATAGTGTGGGATTTTTTTTTTAACATTGCATGGACGTATTAACTAATTCTTGATATTATGACGATGAAAAATTTTCACAGTTGCCACCCCACGAGTTGAGATTGGAGGAAAGACGTTCTATTTTGGCACATATCTTGGGGTGAGTAAATAAAAATGTAGGATATACATTATTTGTTTTATGTACTTAAATACTGTCTTCAATCTGAAGTCTTTTCTCATTGTTAGTAAACAAAGTATTGTTGTGTAATGTCTTTCGCATGAAAGGAAAAACATGGGACAATGGTTGATTTACATGTTATCTTATGAAAAATGGCAGTTAATTATGAAGTGGAAGAGGTTACCTAACGCCAACAATGCCATTACGTTCTCTGCCCTGGTAGCAAAATTAGACACTATGCCACGCATGCTTCGCCCCTAGAAACTTCCCGCCAAAGTTCTGAGATTTGGAAAAGGCAACTGCGCATGTGCCATTGGGTGGCTTAAAAATTGGTAGCCGTCAACCAATTTTCAGATGTGTGACGTCATGAGAGAGGCTAGAAGATCTCAGAGGTCGGGCTTCGGAATATAAATTCCGCTTAAATAGCCTAAATTTAAATTTCTGAAAAATAATATTTCTTAATTCTAGTGATGTACCCAAGATCTTGTGATCTAACCGTTAACATTCTTTGACTTCCTCCAGCTGACGTGGTCCTTGGCACGGGACGAGTGTGCAAGTCTGGGCATGCAGCTTGCAACACTGGACACTGAAGAGCGCTACACGATGGTGACCAGCTGGATCACTGACAACCCGTGTGAGTAAAGAAACATGAAGCAAACTTGTCTAAATGTGCATTTCCATGGAGCGGGGAAATCGTGTGACACAGCCAATAAGAGACTTGGGATTTCTTCACTTAGCGGGGAGTGATTTGATCTCCAGTATGGCCGCCATACGGATTGAAGCAAGTGCGCTTTTCTTGCCCCGCTTTACAGTGTTCCCTGGAAATGTACTTTTAAACTGCCATTAAAACATTATTGAAGTGGAGTTTGAACAGTAATTTAAGACTATTATAATTGTCTTAAATTACTGACATAAATATTAAGCCGTTGTTACACGATAAAATTTTTCTAACTATTGCATACAATTTGTCCTTTCAAGAAAACTTTAACTTCATTTGTTTGGATGGAGATGAAATTTTCTTGATTTTTGTATGCAAAATTTTATCGTGTAATACCGGCTTTTCGCTGCTTAAACTTCTGCAATAAGATATGACTACTGGTATGGTATGAAAGTGATAAGTTATTTCACGCAAGTGTCAAGGATCTGTTACTTGAGAAATGTTTTTATAGCGTGAAGAGCTACATGGACTATAACTTTGAATTAACATAAATTATTATCTGTTTAAACTATTAATGTAAATAATTAATTACTCCTCTGGCTAATTACTTGCCTACATAACCTGTCCTACTAACCTCAACAAATATCTATCTTGATATATTGATTGTAGGAGAATTGGATTGAATAAAGAATTTTGAATATAATGGACAATAGGAATATCAGGTAATTAACAAGGACTTTCTTTACCAGGAATTGGAACACGAATGGAGAGCTAACTAACTGAGATGTTCTAACTTGTTCGAATCCATTACTACTAGTTATGGACGTCAGGTCACAAAGATTATCTCTATGATAATGAAACACAACTTGACATCATCCTATATGATATGTTCCAACATATTCCAGACTATGACTACAAGCTAAGGACTCTCACCCTTTCTATACCCGGAAGAGGAAATGCACCTAACTAACACATGGATTCTCTCTACCTGGATCACATTAACTAATATGTTACAATTTGCTCTCTCTCTCTCTCTCTCTCTTTCTCTCTCTCTCTCTCTCTCTCTCTCTCTCTCTCTCTCTCTTCCCGGAAGAGGATATCTCACTAATTTCATGTTGTAATATGTTTCAGAATACTAGCTAGGGGTCTCTTGTTCCCTGAGAGAAGATATATCTAACTAAATAACAACATCCATCTAGTTTCAGACTACTGTCTGGGACTTGTTCCTTCCATGAAAGTTAAAATCACTCTAATTCAATTCAATTCAATTCAATTCAATTCAATTCAATTCAATTCAATTCAATTCAATTCAATTCAATTCAATTCAATTCAATTCAATTCAATTCAATTCAATTCAATTCAATTCAATTCAATTCAATGCAATGCAATGCAATGCAATGCAATGCAATGCAATGCAATGCAATGCAATGCAATGCAATGCAATGCAATGCAATGCAATGCAATGCAATGCAATGCAATGCAATGCAATGCAATGCAATGCAATGCAATGCAATGCAATGCAATGCAATGCAATGCAATGCAATGCAATGCAATGCAATGCAATGCAATGCAATGCAATGCAATGCAATGCAATGCAATGCAATGCAATGCAATGCAATGCAATGCAATGCAATGCAATGCAATGCAATGCAATGCAATGCAATGCAATGCAATGCAATGCAATGCAATGCAATGCAATGCAATGCAATGCAATGCAATGCAATGCAATGCAATGCAATGCAATGCAATGCAATGCAATGCAATGCAATGCAATGCAATGCAATGCAATGCAATGCAATGCAATGCAAAGCAATGCAATGCAATGCAATGCAATGCAATGCAATGCAATGCAATGCAATTCAATTCAATTCAATTCAATTCAATTCAATTCAATTCAATTCAATTCAATTCAATTCAATTCAATTCAATTCAATTCAATTCAATTCATTTATTCAATCAACTGGCTGTACATAACTAATAACTGCCTTGTTCCATCTTTATTCAGTGTACGATTAGTGGATATAAACTCTCTCACACAGGAAGTATCATTTACTGATATATTCCAACATGTTCCAAACTACTGGCTAGGGAATCTCTCTCTCTCTCCCCCTGGTAGTGGAAATCCAAGTAACATGTTTCAACATGTTCCAGCTTACGACTACTGGCTGTGGACATCAGGTCAGAAGAACCCTCTCTCTGCTTGGCGATGGAACACGACTGGACTGGATTTCAAATTCACGTCCTGGGCTCCAGGGTTTCCTGATCGCGGTGACGGACTTGAGTCCTGCATGAACTTCTCAGTCCGTTGGGGAGGGTGGGATGATGACAACTGTGACCAACTGCAGGTTTTTTACCTCTGTGAGAGTCTGCTGGGATAAGAGCGTGCAGATCTCAATCTAATATTGTAGTTGGTTTCACTGCCTTTTATCAGTAGATAACGGAAAACCTTTATGAAATATTTTTACTAAAGAAATAAAAAAAAAGGTACCAAATATTGCTATTTTTTCAATTTTTGTTAATCCAGGAATCATTTTTAAATAAATGACAACCTAATTGAAAAATTTTTATTCAAGAAATGAATAGAGGGTAGTAAATTTTATTATTCTACTCTGAATTTTTTCAAATTTTATTGAAACCCAGATTTATTTTCAAATAATTAATGAAAGTGCTGCCACGCTTCCTGCAAGGAGGCGTCAATATGCATCTTGGTTCTATTCTTTTTATTAAGAATTCAGGGGTTCCAATAAAACTTACAGAACTTCCAAATAATTATTTAAAAATATAGTTCCGGGTCTCAAAACAATCTGAATGAATTCGGGGTATCATAATTTGGTGCCTTCTATTCATTCCGGCAGTAATAAATTTCATTCAGGTTGTCCATGATTGTCAATAATGATGATTATTAAAAGTTCTGTACGTTAAGTTTGCAACACTGATTCCATATTAAAAAGGATAGGGTGCCTATTGATGCCTCCAGAGGGTGTGGCCGCAATTTATATAATTATTTTAAAATGGTTTTGGTTGGGCTTCAAACAAATCTTAAAAAAAATTAAGAGTAGCATAATTTGGTAACCTATTCATTTTCTGCAACAAATGTTCGTACAAGTTGTCCATTATTCTAATTTTATCTTTTATCCACATCAATAAACAACTTTTATCCAAGTAAAAATTCTGTACTGAAAAAGAGTGTCAAAAAATGAACTACTTTTTTAGTAAAAAAATTGCATATTATTAGTAGAGCGCGGAAAAAAGTCTTTTGGACTTTTTGTGTATATGGGGCCTATTTTAATGTCATTTAGGATGTCCACCGATCTCCGGAAATGGATTAAAATGAGCCTATAAAAAAAGCGACTTTTTAGACTATTTTGTGATTTTACGACTATTTCGGCAAAAGGTGACTTTTTGAGACTTTTTGACACATTCTAGTATATTTTTTAGTTATTTTCTTCTCGAAAATATAGTTAAAAAAATAGAATAAAATAAAAAGCTTTTGAACACAGTTATGCGTGTCAAAAATAATTTTTTTAGAGACTTTTTTGCAAAAAAAGTAGACTTTATAGGCGACTATTTGTTAAAAAAAAAGAGACTTTTTTCCGCGCTCTAGTTATCAGAAATAGCACTATTAAAATGCATTTTTGTTGCTCTTTTTTTTAAAAAAAAGGGACTTTTTTGGAGACTTTTTTCGAAAAAAGTGACTTTTTTAGAGACTTTTTTGCAAAAAAAGTAGACTTTATAGGCGACTATTTGTTAAAAAAAAAGAGACTTTTTTCCGCGCTCTAATTATTAGTCTTTTATTAAACACAAAAAGTGTACATACAATTTGCATATAATGTACGTTAGATGAAGTAGATTGTTGGTCAAAAGTGCTGGATATAAGATGAAATTGGATCAAAAGACTATGTATTTTTTCATTTCATAATTAGAAAATATGCATAAAATTATGCTTGTCAAAATTTTTTCATGTTTTTTTTTTTAGTTCAGGAAATAATTTTAAAAAAATATTTAAAATATCTGAATTTGGGTGGTAAAACCTGATGACACAGCCGTAACATCATCAAAGGCCAATCACAGCACGAGTAAATGACGTGCCCGTTCAGGGCAGTCTGCTATGGCCCGTTGTTCCATCACGTGCACCACCCTAATACAGATGTTTTAAATATATATATTTTAAAAAAAAAAAATTAGCTTCCAAAATCCAAAAAAATTAAAAATTTTCATTAAAGTTTAATTTTATCTATATTTTCAAATTATGAAATAAAAAATGCAACCATTGTTGTCTATTATATACTGAAAAATTATAATTATATATATATATATATATATATATATATATATATATATATATATATATATATATATATATATATATACTGATGACTTACTTATCATTGATGATATAAATCATGACTTGAAATTGATTGTGGATTGGCTAAATGCAAATAAGCTGTCAATTAATATTAAGAAAACTAAAGTATTATTCATACCACATGAATGTAATGATAGAAATTTGAATGTAAATATATCACCTGTTATTAACATTAATATTATTGAAACAGTTAACTCTTACAAATATCTTGGTTTTACTATAGATTCACATCTCAAATGGGATAAACATGTTGATGGAGTAAAAAAAAAAAAAGATTTCTTATTACATAGGTGTGCTTTATAAATGCAGAAAGTACTAAACTACACCTATGAGGAAATCTATTTACCATTCTTTTATAAATTCCCATATTAACTATATATTACCTATTTGGGGTAATGCAACTAAAGCAGTATTAGATCCATTACAGATTTTGCAAAATAGAGCAGTTAAATTGATATTTATTATGCATAGACTATAACCAGAACTGTTGATGTGTTCTCTACAACTAAGATTCTGAATATAAATAAGCAGTATTTTAAAGAGGTTGTAATCATGTTTTATAAAATTCATCATAAGTTAATTAAGACAAGTATTAATCTTGAATTTAATGATAATATTCATCATCATTTTACCAGAAATGCCAGAAATATTCATCTTCATCAAACAACTTGTAAAACTGGCCAACAAGCATTCTTACATAGAGGTGCTATTTTCTATAATTCAATTCCTGTTGATATTAGACAATCTACTGAAAAAGTATTCAAAAATTATGTTGTTAATTTGTTGCATTCCTGTAGCGAGTTGAACTATACAGATAAATTTAAAATATAGATTAGCAATATATTGATTACTATACTATATATAACAAAGAATTACATAATAAATTTTAATATTTTCTATATTATAAAAGTATAGCCTTATCTCTAAAATTAAGTTACATGATTTAAAATATATAAAACTTTTATAAGTATATTATTCTCACAATAACTGAAATATGTATTTTTTGTATTAATCTGTATAAATGTTGTTAATTTAATGTTTGTTCATTTTATAGTAACACCTTTGTTTTGTTCTTTTTTTCAAAATTTGTTTTGTTTATTTTTTCTAGATTTCATTTTTTTTTTTCTGTAAATTCTAAATTTTATGTGTTTTGCCATCTTATTTGGATCTATTTGACGTTCCCCGTATATGAGTTTCTAACTCTTGGGGTTTAATTATCATACAATTATATTGTAGTATGTATTAATGTATATGTGTTTTCTTCATGAATAAACAAATGTAAAAAAAAAAAAAAAAAAATTGCTGAAAGGAATTCGCATCTAAAAATTTTATGTGTAGCTAGTCTTCAGTCAATGATAAAGAAAAATACATCCAATAAAAATTATATTTAATTTCTTTAACCTTAAATTTGTTCTTTACACTTTTTCTCCAGAAAGTATAATTGCAAACGAAATTATTTTTACTTTTCATGACTAGCACTTAAATCACTTGTTATGTTATAAACGTCTATAAAATTAAGTACAATTAAGGCTATGCGTATATTTTAATATTTTGAAATGTAATTAAAAAAAAAATGAATTTTGATATCTATTTTTTTTAAACACGTATATATATGCAAAAATATAAATTGGAAAGAAAAAATTACCACTTTATTTTACCTTCGCATCACTTTAAAAGATGATATACGACTTAAGTTTTAATAACCATAAAAACAATGTAAAAATTCCAATTGCACAAATAAAAAAATCACTGTTATCTTTGAAATCCAGTAATACCTGTTTTACAATGGCAACATTTGAAAAATAATAAAGAAAATGAGGCAGAAAATTAAATTGTTTTTAGTTTGTTTTGTTTGTACCTAACGTATAGGAAAATTATACTAAATGCTGACTTGTCTTCTAACATATCAAGCTAAAAATAAATATATGACGGAGTTTAATGTGGTTTTTTAAATCTAATATTTTTGGATCAATAACAAAAATTAAATGCATCAAAATAAATATGTAACTTTCTCGTTTATTGTAAAGCATTAGAATTAATCATTCTAAAGATTTTATTAAACCATGTAACATGCAGACAAAGTGGTTAGCAAATACATATTATTAGACAAATTGTAACAGAAAAGAATATCTCTAATAAAAGTTTCTCACAAAGAAATGTTAGTCATTTAACATTTAAAAAAAATGAAAATCAGTATGAGTGCACAGATTAACTTTGTTAAAAGAAATTCCGTTAGCAGTATATTGTAAACAAAAATACCAGAATCTTTTATTTTAAATCACACTTTATAAAGTAGATTTATATTAATGTATTATTTATTTATTATTTCATTCAAAATAAATCAACGATTTCCAGCCTAAGACACAAGCACATAATGCGCACTTGCTGTAATATCCATTGGTAGCCAAATTTGGCGATTAAAAGAAATAGCACATATTAATATATGCGAAATTCAACTTGCCTCATAGAATTTCATATCATATACGTTTATATCACGTCACATTGTATTAACCGCTCATGTAGATCCATGTTTACTCTGCTTTCATTGTTTAAATCAAATTAATAATAATTACATATTTTGAAGTCATAGGGGAACTAAGGCATGGTAGACAAATAAGAAGCTGGGTGTGAGGTCCGGCAATAGGCAGGTATTACAGTTGAGAGGCAAGGAGCAGGAGTCGTTCCTGAACATTTTACCAAAGTAGGTTCTGTAGCGGAGCAGAGGGCCATTGTTGTTCCAATGCAATTTTTCATAGTTGAAACCGAACAGGATTGTAGTGTAGTACCTTCACATTGGGAAGTGTAGCGAGTCAATCCACTTAATATAAATACTTTTTGGTCAATAATAACAGCAGATCCGAAAAATATAGCATTCGAACCTGTAGATGATCTATGAACAAGAGATTGCAATACTACAGAAGCAGTAAAATCAATGCCTTGTAATGTTTGATTTATTGATGTCGTCTGGAATGTAAAGGAAAGTTGATTTGTTGTGAATAATAATCCATCACCATTAATTGATGAAATTATACCAATATCGTTAATAAAACCATCAGCTGTGAATGAAAAACCATAATTTAATTCACTAAATCCAGTACCATCAAATCTAATCAAGCCTTTATTTATAGTAATAGATCCACTTGCGATGCACGCAATGTCTTGGCCCTGGCCCGTAGCTGGCGTTCCAGTGGGGGTGAGTTGCTGAAGTGATACTGAGGCCCCTGTTCCAGTAAACAAGAAGGCCGTGCTCTGTTTTGACGACTGTTGTTGGGCGGTCGCTGAAAAGGTAAAGGCGAGACCTGAGGATTCGTCCTGTCCCGAGCCAGACAAGGTGAAACCAGTTGACGTGGCCGTGATGGTAGCCGCCGAGATAACGAATGTCCCACTAGAGCCTGTGGAAAAGGTCACAGAACCTGTGATGTTGACCGTGGCTGAGGAGATTGTTCCTGACCCGAAGTACGTGAATCCCAAGCCTTGGCTGGCGAACCCGGTGCCGCTGAATGAAACGTAAGTTTCGTTCTTTTCAGCCTGGCCGCTGAATGTGAGCTGTTCCCCAGCAGGTGTAGTCGCAGTGGCATCAGGCGTTGGCATGCTGCCTCCAGGTAGGTTTGCGCCCCCTGCAAACGTAAAGCTGGCGCCGTCAGCCAACACGAGCAGGCTTATGGTGAGCTGGAATTCGATGGCAGTACCACTGGTCGTGTTTCCTGCCCCTCGAGCTGTGAATGTGGTGGCAGAGTCGCTTGTAAGCGTGAAGCTGAATGAAAAGGTTACGCCCTGGTCTGTGCTTCCCGTGCCTTGGTAGTCGACTCCTCCTGACGCTAGAGTGGCTGCTGCGGTGAAAGCGATTGCTGTGCCTGTCTCTGAGAAACCGGTGCCTGTGAAGCTGTAGGTGTTCGCTTGTATGGCTCCTGTGCCTTGGAACGAGACTTGTGGCTGTGGAGCTGACGTTGTTGTGGTAGTCGTCGTGGTGGTTTCCTGGATGCGCTCGTTGCCGGTGAACGTGAACGACGACTCGCCGATTAACGTGACCGATCCCTCGAACGAGAAGTCGAGGAGCACATCTACCCCCGCAATCTGACAAGTCTTGCCACCGGTTAGCGTGAAGCTGAATCCGTCTTGAGTGACGACCAGCGTCTGGGATGAAAAGTTGAACGTGCAACCGGACGCCGAGGTTCCGCTGCCCGTCAAGGACACGAGCGTGTGGTTGGCGTCAAGAGAGCCGTTAGCAGTAAATGTGAAGCTCTTTCCGTCTGTGGTGAAACCTGATCCGTTGAAGTTTATCGTCGAGCTGCTGCCCTGGGTGATGGATCCACTTCCGATGCACGCAATGTCTTGGCCCTGGCCCGTAGCTGGCGTTCCAGTGGGGGTGAGTTGCTGAAGTGATACTGAGGCCCCTGTTCCAGTAAACAAGAAGGCCGTGCTCTGTTGTGACGACTGTTGTTGGGCGGTCGCTGAAAAGGTAAAGGCGAGACCTGAGGATTCGTCCTGTCCCGAGCCAGACAAGGTGAAACCAGTTGACGTGGCCGTGATGGTAGCCGCCGAGATAACGAACGTCCCACTAGAGCCTGTGGAAAAGGTCACAGAACCTGTGATGTTGACCGTGGCTGAGGAGATTGTTCCTGACCCGAAGTACGTGAATCCCAAGCCTTGGCTGGCGAACCCGGTGCCGCTGAATGAAACGTAAGTTTCGTTCTTTTCAGCCTGGCCGCTGAATGTGAGCTGTTCCCCAGCAGGTGTAGTCGCAGTGGCATCAGGCGTTGGCATGCTGCCTCCAGGTAGGTTTGCGCCTCCTGCGAACGTAAAGCTGGCGCCGTCAGCCAACACGAGCAGGCTTATGGTGAACTGGAATTCGATGGCAGTACCACTGGTCGTGTTTCCTGCCCCTCGAGCTGTGAATGTGGTGGCAGAGTCGCTTGTTAGCGTGAAGCTGAATGAAAAGGTTACGCCCTGGTCTGTGCTTCCCGTGCCTTGGTAGTCGACTCCTCCTGACGCTAGAGTGGCTGCTGCGGTGAAAGCGATTGCTGTGCCTGTCTCTGAGAAACCGGTGCCTGTGAAGCTGTAGGTGTTCGCTTGTATGGCTCCTGTGCCTTGGAACGAGACTTGTGGTTGTGGAGCTGACGTTGTTGTGGTAGTCGTCGTGGTGGTTTCCTGGATGCGCTCGTTGCCGGTGAACGTGAACGACGACTCGCCGATTAACGTGACCGATCCCTCGAACGAGAAGTCGAGGAGCACATCTACCCCCGCAATCTGACAAGTCTTGCCACCGGTTAGCGTGAAGCTGAATCCGTCTTGAGTGACGACCAGCGTCTGGGATGAAAAGTTGAACGTGCAACCAGACGCCGAGGTTCCGCTGCCCGTCAAGGACACGAGCGTGTGGTGGGCGTCAAGAGAGCCGTTAGCAGTAAATGTGAAGCTCTTTCCGTCTGTGGTGAAACCTGATCCGTTGAAGTTTATCGTCGAGCTGCTGCCCTGGGTGATGGATCCACTTCCGATGCACGCAATGTCTTGGCCCTGGCCCGTAGCTGGCGTTCCAGTGGGGGTGAGTTGCTGAAGTGATACTGAGGCCCCTGTTCCAGTAAACAAGAAGGCCGTGCTCTGTTTTGACGACTGTTGTTGGGCAGTCACTGAAAAGGTAAAGGCGAGACCTGAGGATTCGTCCTGTCCCGAGCCAGACAAGGTGAAACCAGTTGACGTGGCCGTGATGGTAGCCGCCGAGATAACGAATGTCCCACTAGAGCCTGTGGAAAAGGTCACAGAACCTGTGATGTTGACCGTGGCTGAGGAGATTGTTCCTGACCCGAAGTACGTGAATCCCAAGCCTTGGCTGGCGAACCCGGTGCCGCTGAATGAAACGTAAGTTTCGTTCTTTTCAGCCTGGCCGCTGAATGTGAGCTGTTCCCCAGCAGGTGTAGTCGCAGTGGCATCAGGCGTTGGCATGCTGCCTCCAGGTAGGTTTGCGCCCCCTGCAAACGTAAAGCTGGCGCCGTCAGCCAACACGAGCAGGCTTATGGTGAGCTGGAATTCGATGGCAGTACCACTGGTCGTGTTTCCTGCCCCTCGAGCTGTGAATGTGGTGGCAGAGTCGCTTGTAAGCGTGAAGCTGAATGAAAAGGTTACGCCCTGGTCTGTGCTTCCCGTGCCTTGGTAGTCGACTCCTCCTGACGCTAGAGTGGCTGCTGCGGTGAAAGCGATTGCTGTGCCTGTCTCTGAGAAACCGGTGCCTGTGAAGCTGTAGGTGTTCGCTTGTATGGCTCCTGTGCCTTGGAACGAGACTTGTGGCTGTGGAGCTGACGTTGTTGTGGTAGTCGTCGTGGTGGTTTCCTGGATGCGCTCGTTGCCGGTGAACGTGAACGACGACTCGCCGATTAACGTGACCGATCCCTCGAACGAGAAGTCGAGGAGCACATCTACCCCCGCAATCTGACAAGTCTTGCCACCGGTTAGCGTGAAGCTGAATCCGTCTTGAGTGACGACCAGCGTCTGGGATGAAAAGTTGAACGTGCAACCGGACGCCGAGGTTCCGCTGCCCGTCAAGGACACGAGCGTGTGGTTGGCGTCAAGAGAGCCGTTAGCAGTAAATGTGAAGCTCTTTCCGTCTGTGGTGAAACCTGATCCGTTGAAGTTTATCGTCGAGCTGCTGCCCTGGGTGATGGATCCACTTCCGATGCACGCAATGTCTTGGCCCTGGCCCGTAGCTGGCGTTCCAGTGGGGGTGAGTTGCTGAAGTGATACTGAGGCCCCTGTTCCAGTAAACAAGAAGGCCGTGCTCTGTTGTGACGACTGTTGTTGGGCGGTCGCTGAAAAGGTAAAGGCGAGACCTGAGGATTCGTCCTGTCCCGAGCCAGACAAGGTGAAACCAGTTGACGTGGCCGTGATGGTAGCCGCCGAGATAACGAACGTCCCACTAGAGCCTGTGGAAAAGGTCACAGAACCTGTGATGTTGACCGTGGCTGAGGAGATTGTTCCTGACCCGAAGTACGTGAATCCCAAGCCTTGGCTGGCGAACCCGGTGCCGCTGAATGAAACGTAAGTTTCATTCTTTTCAGCCTGGCCGCTGAATGTGAGCTGTTCCCCAGCAGGTGTAGTCGCAGTGGCATCAGGCGTTGGCATGCTGCCTCCAGGTAGGTTTGCGCCTCCTGCGAACGTAAAGCTGGCGCCGTCAGCCAACACGAGCAGGCTTATGGTGAACTGGAATTCGATGGCAGTACCACTGGTCGTGTTTCCTGCCCCTCGAGCTGTGAATGTGGTGGCAGAGTCGCTTGTAAGCGTGAAGCTGAATGAAAAGGTTACGCCCAGGTCTGTGCTTCCCGTGCCTTGGTAGTCGACTCCTCCTGACGCTAGAGTGGCTGCTGCGGTGAAAGCGATTGCTGTGCCTGTCTCTGAGAAACCGGTGCCTGTGAAGCTGTAGGTGTTCGCTTGTATGGCTCCTGTGCCTTGGAACGAGACTTGTGGCTGTGGAGCTGACGTTGTTGTGGTAGTCGTCGTGGTGGTTTCCTGGATGCGCTCGTTGCCGGTGAACGTGAACGACGACTCGCCGATTAACGTGACCGATCCCTCGAACGAGAAGTCGAGGAGCACATCTACCCCCG
Source organism: Siphlonurus alternatus (assembly GCA_949825025.1). Taxonomy (NCBI): domain Eukaryota; kingdom Metazoa; phylum Arthropoda; class Insecta; order Ephemeroptera; family Siphlonuridae; genus Siphlonurus; species Siphlonurus alternatus. Next base: position 3,319,183 of record OX463784.1, on the reverse strand, counting down.
CAATCTGACAAGTCTTGCCACCGGTTAGCGTGAAGCTGAATCCGTCTTGAGTGACGACCAGCGTCTGGGATGAAAAGTTGAACGTGCAACCAGACGCCGAGGTTCCACTGCCCGTCAAGGACACGAGCGTGTGGTGGGCGTCAAGAGAGCCGTTAGCAGTAAATGTGAAGCTCTTTCCGTCTGTGGTGAAACCTGATCCGTTGAAGTTTATCGTCGAGCTGCTGCCCTGGGTGATGGATCCACTTCCGATGCACGCAATGTCTTGGCCCTGGCCCGTAGCTGGCGTTCCAGTGGGGGTGAGTTGCTGAAGTGATACTGAGGCCCCTGTTCCAGTAAACAAGAAGGCCGTGCTCTGTTGTGACGACTGTTGTTGGGCGGTCGCTGAAAAGGTAAAGGCGAGACCTGAGGATTCGTCCTGTCCCGAGCCAGACAAGGTGAAACCAGTTGACGTGGCCGTGATGGTAGCCGCCGAGATAACGAACGTCCCACTAGAGCCTGTGGAAAAGGTCACAGAACCTGTGATGTTGACCGTGGCTGAGGAGATTGTTCCTGACCCGAAGTACGTGAATCCCAAGCCTTGGCTGGCGAACCCGGTGCCGCTGAATGAAACGTAAGTTTCGTTCTTTTCAGCCTGGCCGCTGAATGTGAGCTGTTCCCCAGCAGGTGTAGTCGCAGTGGCATCAGGCGTTGGCATGCTGCCTCCAGGTAGGTTTGCGCCTCCTGCGAACGTAAAGCTGGCGCCGTCAGCCAACACGAGCAGGCTTATGGTGAACTGGAATTCGATGGCAGTACCACTGGTCGTGTTTCCTGCCCCTCGAGCTGTGAATGTGGTGGCAGAGTCGCTTGTAAGCGTGAAGCTGAATGAAAAGGTTACGCCCTGGTCTGTGCTTCCCGTGCCTTGGTAGTCGACTCCTCCTGACGCTAGAGTGGCTGCTGCGGTGAAAGCGATTGCTGTGCCTGTCTCTGAGAAACCGGTGCCTGTGAAGCTGTAGGTGTTCGCTTGTATGGCTCCTGTGCCTTGGAACGAGACTTGTGGCTGTGGAGCTGACGTTGTTGTGGTAGTCGTCGTGGTGGTTTCCTGGATGCGCTCGTTGCCGGTGAACGTGAACGACGACTCGCCGATTAACGTGACCGATCCCTCGAACGAGAAGTCGAGGAGCACATCTACCCCCGCAATCTGACAAGTCTTGCCACCGGTTAGCGTGAAGCTGAATCCGTCTTGAGTGACGACCAGCGTCTGGGATGAAAAGTTGAACGTGCAACCAGACGCCGAGGTTCCGCTGCCCGTCAAGGACACGAGCGTGTGGTGGGCGTCAAGAGAGCCGTTAGCAGTAAATGTGAAGCTCTTTCCGTCTGTGGTGAAACCTGATCCGTTGAAGTTTATCGTCGAGCTGCTGCCCTGGGTGATGGATCCACTTCCGATGCACGCAATGTCTTGGCCCTGGCCCGTAGCTGGCGTTCCAGTGGGGGTGAGTTGCTGAAGTGATACTGAGGCCCCTGTTCCAGTAAACAAGAAGGCCGTGCTCTGTTGTGACGACTGTTGTTGGGCGGTCGCTGAAAAGGTAAAGGCGAGACCTGAGGATTCGTCCTGTCCCGAGCCAGACAAGGTGAAACCAGTTGACGTGGCCGTGATAGTAGCCGCCGAGATAACGAACGTCCCACTAGAGCCTGTGGAAAAGGTCACAGAACCTGTGATGTTGACCGTGGCTGAGGAGATTGTTCCTGACCCGAAGTACGTGAATCCCAAGCCTTGGCTGGCGAACCCGGTGCCGCTGAATGAAACGTGAGTTTCGTTCTTTTCAGCCTGGCCGCTGAATGTGAGCTGTTCCCCAGCAGGTGTAGTCGCAGTGGCATCAGGCGTTGGCATGCTGCCTCCAGGTAGGTTTGCGCCTCCTGCGAACGTAAAGCTGGCGCCGTCAGCCAACACGAGCAGGCTTATGGTGAACTGGAATTCGATGGCAGTACCACTGGTCGTGTTTCCTGCCCCTCGAGCTGTGAATGTGGTGGCAGAGTCGCTTGTAAGCGTGAAGCTGAATGAAAAGGTTACGCCCTGGTCTGTGCTTCCCGTGCCTTGGTAGTCGACTCCTCCTGACGCTAGAGTGGCTGCTGCGGTGAAAGCGATTGCTGTGCCTGTCTCTGAGAAACCGGTGCCTGTGAAGCTGTAGGTGTTCGCTTGTATGGCTCCTGTGCCTTGGAACGAGACTTGTGGCTGTGGAGCTGACGTTGTTGTGGTAGTCGTCGTGGTGGTTTCCTGGATGCGCTCGTTGCCGGTGAACGTGAACGACGACTCGCCGATTAACGTGACCGATCCCTCGAACGAGAAGTCGAGGAGCACATCTACCCCCGCAATCTGACAAGTCTTGCCACCGGTTAGCGTGAAGCTGAATCCGTCTTGAGTGACGACCAGCGTCTGGGATGAAAAGTTGAACGTGCAACCAGACGCCGAGGTTCCGCTGCCCGTCAAGGACACGAGCGTGTGGTGGGCGTCAAGAGAGCCGTTAGCAGTAAATGTGAAGCTCTTTCCGTCTGTGGTGAAACCTGATCCGTTGAAGTTTATCGTCGAGCTGCTGCCCTGGGTGATGGATCCACTTCCGATGCACGCAATGTCTTGGCCCTGGCCCGTAGCTGGCGTTCCAGTGGGGGTGAGTTGCTGAAGTGATACTGAGGCCCCTGTTCCAGTAAACAAGAAGGCCGTGCTCTGTTGTGACGACTGTTGTTGGGCGGTCGCTGAAAAGGTAAAGGCGAGACCTGAGGATTCGTCCTGTCCCGAGCCAGACAAGGTGAAACCAGTTGACGTGGCCGTGATGGTAGCCGCCGAGATAACGAACGTCCCACTAGAGCCTGTGGAAAAGGTCACAGAACCTGTGATGTTGACCGTGGCTGAGGAGATTGTTCCTGACCCGAAGTACGTGAATCCCAAGCCTTGGCTGGCGAACCCGGTGCCGCTGAATGAAACGTAAGTTTCGTTCTTTTCAGCCTGGCCGCTGAATGTGAGCTGTTCCCCAGCAGGTGTAGTCGCAGTGGCATCAGGCGTTGGCATGCTGCCTCCAGGTAGGTTTGCGCCTCCTGCGAACGTAAAGCTGGCGCCGTCAGCCAACACGAGCAGGCTTATGGTGAACTGGAATTCGATGGCAGTACCACTGGTCGTGTTTCCTGCCCCTCGAGCTGTGAATGTGGTGGCAGAGTCGCTTGTAAGCGTGAAGCTGAATGAAAAGGTTACGCCCTGGTCTGTGCTTCCCGTGCCTTGGTAGTCGACTCCTCCTGACGCTAGAGTGGCTGCTGCGGTGAAAGCGATTGCTGTGCCTGTCTCTGAGAAACCGGTGCCTGTGAAGCTGTAGGTGTTCGCTTGTATGGCTCCTGTGCCTTGGAACGAGACTTGTGGCTGTGGAGCTGACGTTGTTGTGGTAGTCGTCGTGGTGGTTTCCTGGATGCGCTCGTTGCCGGTGAACGTGAACGACGACTCGCCGATTAACGTGACCGATCCCTCGAACGAGAAGTCGAGGAGCACATCTACCCCCGCAATCTGACAAGTCTTGCCACCGGTTAGCGTGAAGCTGAATCCGTCTTGAGTGACGACCAGCGTCTGGGATGAAAAGTTGAACGTGCAACCAGACGCCGAGGTTCCGCTGCCCATCAAGGACACGAGCGTGTGGTGGGCGTCAAGAGAGCCGTTAGCAGTAAATTTGAAGCTCTTTCCGTCTGTGGTGAAACCTGATCCGTTGAAGTTTATCGTCGAGCTGCTGCCCTGGGTGATGGATCCACTTCCGATGCACGCAATGTCTTGGCCCTGGCCCGTAGCTGGCGTTCCAGTGGGGGTGAGTTGCTGAAGTGATACTGAGGCCCCTGTTCCAGTAAACAAGAAGGCCGTGCTCTGTTGTGACGACTGTTGTTGGGCGGTCGCTGAAAAGGTAAAGGCGAGACCTGAGGATTCGTCCTGTCCCGAGCCAGACAAGGTGAAACCAGTTGACGTGGCCGTGATGGTAGCCGCCGAGATAACGAACGTCCCACTAGAGCCTGTGGAAAAGGTCACAGAACCTGTGATGTTGACCGTGGCTGAGGAGATTGTTCCTGACCCGAAGTACGTGAATCCCAAGCCTTGGCTGGCGAACCCGGTGCCGCTGAATGAAACGTAAGTTTCGTTCTTTTCAGCCTGGCCGCTGAATGTGAGCTGTTCCCCAGCAGGTGTAGTCGCAGTGGCATCAGGCGTTGGCATGCTGCCTCCAGGTAGGTTTGCGCCCCCTGCAAACGTAAAGCTGGCGCCGTCAGCCAACACGAGCAGGCTTATGGTGAGCTGGAATTCGATGGCAGTACCACTGGTCGTGTTTCCTGCCCCTCGAGCTGTGAATGTGGTGGCAGAGTCGCTTGTAAGCGTGAAGCTGAATGAAAAGGTTACGCCCTGGTCTGTGCTTCCCGTGCCTTGGTAGTCGACTCCTCTTGACGCTAGAGTGGCTGCTGCGGTGAAAGCGATTGCTGTGCCTGTCTCTGAGAAACCGGTGCCTGTGAAGCTGTAGGTGTTCGCTTGTATGGCTCCTGTGCCTTGGAACGAGACTTGTGGCTGTGGAGCTGACGTTGTTGTGGTAGTCGTCGTGGTGGTTTCCTGGATGCGCTCGTTGCCGGTGAACGTGAACGACGACTCGCCGATTAACGTGACCGATCCCTCGAACGAGAAGTCGAGGAGCACATCTACCCCCGCAATCTGACAAGTCTTGCCACCGGTTAGCGTGAAGCTGAATCCGTCTTGAGTGACGACCAGCGTCTGGGATGAAAAGTTGAACGTGCAACCGGACGCCGAGGTTCCGCTGCCCGTCAAGGACACGAGCGTGTGGTTGGCGTCAAGAGAGCCGTTAGCAGTAAATGTGAAGCTCTTTCCGTCTGTGGTGAAACCTGATCCGTTGAAGTTTATCGTCGAGCTGCTGCCCTGGGTGATGGATCCACTTCCGATGCACGCAATGTCTTGGCCCTGGCCCGTAGCTGGCGTTCCAGTGGGGGTGAGTTGCTGAAGTGATACTGAGGCCCCTGTTCCAGTAAACAAGAAGGCCGTGCTCTGTTGTGACGACTGTTGTTGGGCGGTCGCTGAAAAGGTAAAGGCGAGACCTGAGGATTCGTCCTGTCCCGAGCCAGACAAGGTGAAACCAGTTGACGTGGCCGTGATGGTAGCCGCCGAGATAACGAACGTCCCACTAGAGCCTGTGGAAAAGGTCACAGAACCTGTGATGTTGACCGTGGCTGAGGAGATTGTTCCTGACCCGAAGTACGTGAATCCCAAGCCTTGGCTGGCGAACCCGGTGCCGCTGAATGAAACGTAAGTTTCGTTCTTTTCAGCCTGGCCGCTGAATGTGAGCTGTTCCCCAGCAGGTGTAGTCGCAGTGGCATCAGGCGTTGGCATGCTGCCTCCAGGTAGGTTTGCGCCCCCTGCAAACGTAAAGCTGGCGCCGTCAGCCAACACGAGCAGGCTTGTGGTGAGCTGGAATTCGATGGCAGTACCACTGGTCGTGTTTCCTGCCCCTCGAGCTGTGAATGTGGTGGCAGAGTCGCTTGTAAGCGTGAAGCTGAATGAAAAGGTTACGCCCTGGTCTGTGCTTCCCGTGCCTTGGTAGTCGACTCCTCCTGACGCTAGAGTGGCTGCTGCGGTGAAAGCGATTGCTGTGCCTGTCTCTGAGAAACCGGTGCCTGTGAAGCTGTAGGTGTTCGCTTGTATGGCTCCTGTGCCTTGGAACGAGACTTGTGGCTGTGGAGCTGACGTTGTTGTGGTAGTCGTCGTGGTGGTTTCCTGGATGCGCTCGTTGCCGGTGAACGTGAACGACGACTCGCCGATTAACGTGACCGATCCCTCGAACGAGAAGTCGAGGAGCACATCTACCCCCGCAATCTGACAAGTCTTGCCACCGGTTAGCGTGAAGCTGAATCCGTCTTGAGTGACGACCAGCGTCTGGGATGAAAAGTTGAACGTGCAACCGGACGCCGAGGTTCCGCTGCCCGTCAAGGACACGAGCGTGTGGTTGGCGTCAAGAGAGCCGTTAGCAGTAAATGTGAAGCTCTTTCCGTCTGTGGTGAAACCTGATCCGTTGAAGTTTATCGTCGAGCTGCTGCCCTGGGTGATGGATCCACTTCCGATGCACGCAATGTCTTGGCCCTGGCCCGTTGCTGGCGTTCCAGTGGGGGTGAGTTGCTGAAGTGATACTGAGGCCCCTGTTCCAGTAAACAAGAAGGCCGTGCTCTGTTGTGACGACTGTTGTTGGGCGGTCGCTGAAAAGGTAAAGGCGAGACCTGAGGATTCGTCCTGTCCCGAGCCAGACAAGGTGAAACCAGTTGACGTGGCCGTGATGGTAGCCGCCGAGATAACGAACGTCCCACTAGAGCCTGTGGAAAAGGTCACAGAACCTGTGATGTTGACCGTGGCTGAGGAGATTGTTCCTGACCCGAAGTACGTGAATCCCAAGCCTTGGCTGGCGAACCCGGTGCCGCTGAATGAAACGTAAGTTTCGTTCTTTTCAGCCTGGCCGCTGAATGTGAGCTGTTCCCCAGCAGGTGTAGTCGCAGTGGCATCAGGCGTTGGCATGCTGCCTCCAGGTAGGTTTGCGCCTCCTGCGAACGTAAAGCTGGCGCCGTCAGCCAACACGAGCAGGCTTATGGTGAACTGGAATTCGATGGCAGTACCACTGGTCGTGTTTCCTGCCCCTCGAGCTGTGAATGTGGTGGCAGAGTCGCTTGTAAGCGTGAAGCTGAATGAAAAGGTTACGCCCTGGTCTGTGCTTCCCGTGCCTTGGTAGTCGACTCCTCCTGACGCTAGAGTGGCTGCTGCGGTGAAAGCGATTGCTGTGCCTGTCTCTGAGAAACCGGTGCCTGTGAAGCTGTAGGTGTTCGCTTGTATGGCTCCTGTGCCTTGGAACGAGACTTGTGGCTGTGGAGCTGACGTTGTTGTGGTAGTCGTCGTGGTGGTTTCCTGGATGCGCTCGTTGCCGGTGAACGTGAACGACGACTCGCCGATTAACGTGACCAATCCCTCGAACGAGAAGTCGAGGAGCACATCTACCCCCGCAATCTGACAAGTCTTGCCACCGGTTAGCGTGAAGCTGAATCCGTCTTGAGTGACGACCAGCGTCTGGGATGAAAAGTTGAACGTGCAACCGGACGCCGAGGTTCCGCTGCCCGTCAAGGACACGAGCGTGTGGTTGGCGTCAAGAGAGCCGTTAGCAGTAAATGTGAAGCTCTTTCCGTCTGTGGTGAAACCTGATCCGTTGAAGTTTATCGTCGAGCTGCTGCCCTGGGTGATGGATCCACTTCCGATGCACGCAATGTCTTGGCCCTGGCCCGTTGCTGGCGTTCCAGTGGGGGTGAGTTGCTGAAGTGATACTGAGGCCCCTGTTCCAGTAAACAAGAAGGCCGTGCTCTGTTGTGACGACTGTTGTTGGGCGGTCGCTGAAAAGGTAAAGGCGAGACCTGAGGATTCGTCCTGTCCCGAGCCAGACAAGGTGAAACCAGTTGACGTGGCCGTGATGGTAGCCGCCGAGATAACGAACGTCCCACTAGAGCCTGTGGAAAAGGTCACAGAACCTGTGATGTTGACCGTGGCTGAGGAGATTGTTCCTGACCCGAAGTACGTGAATCCCAAGCCTTGGCTGGCGAACCCGGTGCCGCTGAATGAAACGTAAGTTTCGTTCTTTTCAGCCTGGCCGCTGAATGTGAGCTGTTCCCCAGCAGGTGTAGTCGCAGTGGCATCAGGCGTTGGCATGCTGCCTCCAGGTAGGTTTGCACCTCCTGCGAACGTAAAACTGGCGCCGTCAGCCAACACGAGCAGGCTTATGGTGAACTGGAATTCGATGGCAGTACCACTGGTCGTGTTTCCTGCCCCTCGAGCTGTGAATGTGATGGCAGAGTCACTTGTTAGCGTGAAGCTGAATGAAAAGGTTACGCCCTGGTCTGTGCTTCCCGTGCCTTGGTAGTCGACTCCTCCTGACGCTAGAGTGGCTGCTGCGGTGAAAGCGATTGCTGTGCCTGTCTCTGAGAAACCGGTGCCTGTGAAGCTGTAGGTGTTCGCTTGTATGGCTCCTGTGCCTTGGAACGAGACTTGTGGCTGTGGAGCTGACGTTGTTGTGGTAGTCGTCGTGGTGGTTTCCTGGATGCGCTCGTTGCCGGTGAACGTGAACGACGACTCGCCGATTAACGTGACCGATCCCTCGAACGAGAAGTCGAGGAGCACATCTACCCCCGCAATCTGACAAGTCTTGCCACCGGTTAGCGTGAAGCTGAATCCGTCTTGAGTGACGACCAGCGTCTGGGATGAAAAGTTGAACGTGCAACCGGACGCCGAGGTTCCGCTGCCCGTCAAGGACACGAGCGTGTGGTTGGCGTCAAGAGAGCCGTTAGCAGTAAATGTGAAGCTCTTTCCGTCTGTGGTGAAACCTGATCCGTTGAAGTTTATCGTCGAGCTGCTGCCCTGGGTGATGGATCCACTTCCGATGCACGCAATGTCTTGGCCCTGGCCCGTAGCTGGCGTTCCAGTGGGGGTGAGTTGCTGAAGTGATACTGAGGCCCCTGTTCCAGTAAACAAGAAGGCCGTGCTCTGTTGTGACGACTGTTGTTGGGCGGTCGCTGAAAAGGTAAAGGCGAGACCTGAGGATTCGTCCTGTCCCGAGCCAGACAAGGTGAAACCAGTTGACGTGGCCGTGATAGTAGCCGCCGAGATAACGAACGTCCCACTAGAGCCTGTGGAAAAGGTCACAGAACCTGTGATGTTGACCGTGGCTGAGGAGATTGTTCCTGACCCGAAGTACGTGAATCCCAAGCCTTGGCTGGCGAACCCGGTGCCGCTGAATGAAACGTAAGTTTCGTTCTTTTCAGCCTGGCCGCTGAATGTGAGCTGTTCCCCAGCAGGTGTAGTCGCAGTGGCATCAGGCGTTGGCATGCTGCCTCCAGGTAGGTTTGCGCCTCCTGCGAACGTAAAGCTGGCGCCGTCAGCCAACACGAGCAGGCTTATGGTGAACTGGAATTCGATGGCAGTACCACTGGTCGTGTTTCCTGCCCCTCGAGCTGTGAATGTGGTGGCAGAGTCGCTTGTAAGCGTGAAGCTGAATGAAAAGGTTACGCCCTGGTCTGTGCTTCCCGTGCCTTGGTAGTCGACTCCTCCTGACGCTAGAGTGGCTGCTGCGGTGAAAGCGATTGCTGTGCCTGTCTCTGAGAAACCGGTGCCTGTGAAGCTGTAGGTGTTCGCTTGTATGGCTCCTGTGCCTTGGAACGAGACTTGTGGCTGTGGAGCTGACGTTGTTGTGGTAGTCGTCGTGGTGGTTTCCTGGATGCGCTCGTTGCCGGTGAACGTGAACGACGACTCGCCGATTAACGTGACCGATCCCTCGAACGAGAAGTCGAGGAGCACATCTACCCCCGCAATCTGACAAGTCTTGCCACCGGTTAGCGTGAAGCTGAATCCGTCTTGAGTGACGACCAGCGTCTGGGATGAAAAGTTGAACGTGCAACCGGACGCCGAGGTTCCGCTGCCCGTCAAGGACACGAGCGTGTGGTTGGCGTCAAGAGAGCCGTTAGCAGTAAATGTGAAGCTCTTTCCGTCTGTGGTGAAACCTGATCCGTTGAAGTTTATCGTCGAGCTGCTGCCCTGGGTGATGGATCCACTTCCGATGCACGCAATGTCTTGGCCCTGGCCCGTAGCTGGCGTTCCAGTGGGGGTGAGTTGCTGAAGTGATACTGAGGCCCCTGTTCCAGTAAACAAGAAGGCCGTGCTCTGTTGTGACGACTGTTGTTGGGCGGTCGCTGAAAAGGTAAAGGCGAGACCTGAGGATTCGTCCTGTCCCGAGCCAGACAAGGTGAAACCAGTTGACGTGGCCGTGATGGTAGCCGCCGAGATAACGAACGTCCCACTAGAGCCTGTGGAAAAGGTCACAGAACCTGTGATGTTGACCGTGGCTGAGGAGATTGTTCCTGACCCGAAGTACGTGAATCCCAAGCCTTGGCTGGCGAACCCGGTGCCGCTGAATGAAACGTAAGTTTCGTTCTTTTCAGCCTGGCCGCTGAATGTGAGCTGTTCCCCAGCAGGTGTAGTCGCAGTGGCATCAGGCGTTGGCATGCTGCCTCCAGGTAGGTTTGCGCCTCCTGCGAATGTAAAGCTGGCGCCGTCAGCCAACACGAGCAGGCTTATGGTGAACTGGAATTCGATGGCAGTACCACTGGTCGTGTTTCCTGCCCCTCGAGCTGTGAATGTGGTGGCAGAGTCGCTTGTAAGTGTGAAGCTGAATGAAAAGGTTACGCCCTGGTCTGTGCTTCCCGTGCCTTGGTAGTCGACTCCTCCTGACGCTAGAGTGGCTGTTGCGGTGAAAGCGATTGCTGTGCCTGTCTCTGAGAAACATGTGCCTGTGAAGCTGTAGGTGTTCGCTTGTATGGCTCCTGTGCCTTGGAACGAGACTTGTGGCTGTGGAGCTGACGTTGTTGTGGTAGTCGTCGTGGTGGTTTCCTGGATGCGCTCGTTGCCGGTGAACGTGAACGACGACTCGCCGATTAACGTGACCGATCCCTCGAACGAGAAGTCGAGGAGCACATCTACCCCCGCAATCTGACAAGTCTTGCCACCGGTTAGCGTGAAGCTGAATCCGTCTTGAGTGACGACCAGCGTCTGGGATGAAAAGTTGAACGTGCAACCGGACGCCGAGGTTCCGCTGCCCGTCAAGGACACGAGCGTGTGGTTGGCGTCAAGAGAGCCGTTAGCAGTAAATGTGAAGCTCTTTCCGTCTGTGGTGAAACCTGATCCGTTGAAGTTTATCGTCGAGCTGCTGCCCTGGGTGATGGATCCACTTCCGATGCACGCAATGTCTTGGCCCTGGCCCGTAGCTGGCGTTCCAGTGGGGGTGAGTTCCTGAAGTGATACTGAGGCCCCTGTTCCAGTAAACAAGAAGGCCGTGCTCTGTTGTGACGACTGTTGTTGGGCGGTCGCTGAAAAGGTAAAGGCGAGACCTGAGGATTCGTCCTGTCCCGAGCCAGACAAGGTGAAACCAGTTGACGTGGCCGTGATGGTAGCCGCCGAGATAACGAACGTCCCACTAGAGCCTGTGGAAAAGGTCACAGAACCTGTGATGTTGACCGTGGCTGAGGAGATTGTTCCTGACCCGAAGTACGTGAATCCCAAGCCTTGGCTGGCGAACCCGGTGCCGCTGAATGAAACGTAAGTTTCGTTCTTTTCAGCCTGGCCGCTGAATGTGAGCTGTTCCCCAGCAAGTGTAGTCGCAGTGGCATCAGGCGTTGGCATGCTGCCTCCAGGTAGGTTTGCGCCTCCTGCGAACGTAAAGCTGGCGCCGTCAGCCAACACGAGCAGGCTTATGGTGAACTGGAATTCGATGGCAGTACCACTGGTCGTGTTTCCTGCCCCTCGAGCTGTGAATGTGGTGGCAGAGTCGCTTGTAAGCGTGAAGCTGAATGAAAAGGTTACGCCCTGGTCTGTGCTTCCCGTGCCTTGGTAGTCGACTCCTCCTGACGCTAGAGTGGCTGCTGCGGTGAAAGCGATTGCTGTGCCTGTCTCTGAGAAACCGGTGCCTGTGAAGCTGTAGGTGTTCGCTTGTATGGCTCCTGTGCCTTGGAACGAGACTTGTGGCTGTGGAGCTGACGTTGTTGTGGTAGTCGTCGTGGTGGTTTCCTGGATGCGCTCGTTGCCGGTGAACGTGAACGACGACTCGCCGATTAACGTGACCGATCCCTCGAACGAGAAGTCGAGGAGCACATCTACCCCCGCAATCTGACAAGTCTTGCCACCGGTTAGCGTGAAGCTGAATCCGTCTTGAGTGACGACCAGCGTCTGGGATGAAAAGTTGAACGTGCAACCGGACGCCGAGGTTCCGCTGCCCGTCAAGGACACGAGCGTGTGGTTGGCGTCAAGAGAGCCGTTAGCAGTAAATGTGAAGCTCTTTCCGTCTGTGGTGAAACCTGATCCGTTGAAGTTTATCGTCGAGCTGCTGCCCTGGGTGATGGATCCACTTCCGATGCACGCAATGTCTTGGCCCTGGCCCGTAGCTGGCGTTCCAGTGGGGGTGAGTTGCTGAAGTGATACTGAGGCCCCTGTTCCAGTAAACAAGAAGGCCGTGCTCTGTTGTGACGACTGTTGTTGGGCGGTCGCTGAAAAGGTAAAGGCGAGACCTGAGGATTCGTCCTGTCCCGAGCCAGACAAGGTGAAACCAGTTGACGTGGCCGTGATGGTAGCCGCCGAGATAACGAACGTCCCACTAGAGCCTGTGGAAAAGGTCACAGAACCTGTGATGTTGACCGTGGCTGAGGAGATATTTCCTGACCCGAAGTACGTGAATCCCAAGCCTTGGCTGGCGAACCCGGTGCCGCTGAATGAAACGTAAGTTTCGTTCTTTTCAGCCTGGCCGCTGAATGTGAGCTGTTCCCCAGCAGGTGTAGTCGCAGTGGCATCAGGCGTTGGCATACTGCCTCCAGGTAGGTTTGCGCCTCCTGCGAACGTAAAGCTGGCACCGTCAGCCAACACGAGCAGGCTTATGGTGAACTGGAATTCGATGGCAGTACCACTGGTCGTGTTTCCTGCCCCTCGAGCTGTGAATGTGGTGGCAGAGTCGCTTGTAAGCGTGAAGCTGAATGAAAAGGTTACGCCCTGGTCTGTGCTTCCCGTGCCTTGGTAGTCGACTCCTCCTGACGCTAGAGTGGCTGCTGCGGTGAAAGCGATTGCTGTGCCTGTCTCTGAGAAACCGGTGCCTGTGAAGCTGTAGGTGTTCGCTTGTATGGCTCCTGTGCCTTGGAACGAGACTTTTGGCTGTGGAGCTGACGTTGTTGTGGTAGTCGTCGTGGTGGTTTCCTGGATGCGCACGTTGCCGGTGAACGTGAACGACGACTCGCCGATTAACGTGACCGATCCCTCGAACGAGAAGTCGAGGAGCACATCTACCCCCGCAATCTGACAAGTCTTGCCACCGGTTAGCGTGAAGCTGAATCCGTCTTGAGTGACGACCAGCGTCTGGGATGAAAAGTTGAACGTGCAACCGGACGCCGAGGTTCCGCTGCCCGTCAAGGACACGAGCGTGTGGTTGGCGTCAAGAGAGCCGTTAGCAGTAAATGTGAAGCTCTTTCCGTCTGTGGTGAAACCTGATCCGTTGAAGTTTATCGTCGAGCTGCTGCCCTGGGTGATGGATCCACTTCCGATGCACGCAATGTCTTGGCCCTGGCCCGTAGCTGGCGGTCCAGTGGGGGTGAGTTGCTGAAGTGATACTGAGGCCCCTTTTCCAGTAAACAAGAAGGCCGTGCTCTGTTGTGACGACTGTTGTTGGGCGGTCGCTGAAAAGGAAAAGGCGAGACCTGAGGATTCGTCCTGTCCCGAGCCAGACAAGGTGAAACCAGTTGACGTGGCCGTGATGGTAGCCGCCGAGATAACGAACGTCCCACTAGAGCCTGTGGAAAAGGTCACAGAACCTGTGATGTTGACCGTGGCTGAGGAGATTGTTCCTGACCCGAAGTACGTGAATCCCAAGCCTTGGCTGGCGAACCCGGTGCCGCTGAATGAAACGTAAGTTTCGTTCTTTTCAGCCTGGCCGCTGAATGTGAGCTGTTCCCCAGCAGGTGTAGTCGCAGTGGCATCAGGCGTTGGCATGCTGCCTCCAGGTAGGTTTGCGCCTCCTGCGAACGTAAAGCTGGCGCCGTCAGCCAACACGAGCAGGCTTATGGTGAACTGGAATTCGATGGCAGTACCACTGGTCGTGTTTCCTGCCCCTCGAGCTGTGAATGTGGTGGCAGAGTCGCTTGTAAGCGTGAAGCTGAATGAAAAGGTTACGCCCTGGTCTGTGCTTCCCGTGCCTTGGTAGTCGACTCCTCCTGACGCTAGAGTGGCTGCTGCGGTGAAAGCGATTGCTGTGCCTGTCTCTGAGAAACCGGTGCCTGTGAAGCTGTAGGTGTTCGCTTGTATGGCTCCTGTGCCTTGGAACGAGACTTGTGGCTGTGGAGCTGACGTTGTTGTGGTAGTCGTCGTGGTGGTTTCCTGGATGCGCTCGTTGCCGGTTAACGTGAACGACGACTCGCCGATTAACGTGACCGATCCCTCGAACGAGAAGTCGAGGAGCACATCTACCCCCGCAATCTGACAAGTCTTGCCACCGGTTAGCGTGAAGCTGAATCCGTCTTGAGTGACGACCAGCGTCTGGGATGAAAAGTTGAACGTGCAACCGGACGCCGAGGTTCCGCTGCCCGTCAAGGACACGAGCGTGTGGTTGGCGTCAAGAGAGCCGTTAGCAGTAAATGTGAAGCTCTTTCCGTCTGTGGTGAAACCTGATCCGTTGAAGTTTATCGTCGAGCTGCTGCCCTGGGTGATGGATCCACTTCCGATGCACGCAATGTCTTGGCCCTGGCCCGTAGCTGGCGTTCCAGTGGGGGTGAGTTGCTGAAGTGATACTGAGGCCCCTGTTCCAGTAAACAAGAAGGCCGTGCTCTGTTGTGACGACTGTTGTTGGGCGGTCGCTGAAAAGGTAAAGGCGAGACCTGAGGATTCGTCCTGTCCCGAGCCAGACAAGGTGAAACCAGTTGACGTGGCCGTGATGGTAGCCGCCGAGATAACGAACGTCCCACTAGAGCCTGTGGAAAAGGTCACAGAACCTGTGATGTAGACCGTGGCTGAGGAGATTGTTCCTGACCCGAAGTACGTGAATCCCAAGCCTTGGCTGGCGAACCCGGTGCCGCTGAATGAAACGTAAGTTTCGTTCTTTTCAGCCTGGCCGCTGAATGTGAGCTGTTCCCCAGCAGGTGTAGTCGCAGTGGCATCAGGCGTTGGCATGCTGCCTCCAGGTAGGTTTGCGCCTCCTGCGAACGTAAAGCTGGCGCCGTCAGCCAACACGAGCAGGCTTATGGTGAACTGGAATTCGATGGCAGTACCACTGGTCGTGTTTCCTGCCCCTCGAGCTGTGAATGTGGTGGCAGAGTCGCTTGTAAGCGTGAAGCTGAATGAAAAGGTAACGCCCTGGTCTGTGCTTCCCGTGCCTTGGTAGTCGACTCCTCCTGACGCTAGAGTGGCTGCTGCGGTGAAAGCGATTGCTGTGCCTGTCTCTGAGAAACCGGTGCCTGTGAAGCTGTAGGTGTTCGCTTGTATGGCTCCTGTGCCTTGGAACGAGACTTGTGGCTGTGGAGCTGACGTTGTTGTGGTAGTCGTCGTGGTGGTTTCCTGGATGCGCTCGTTGCCGGTGAACGTGAACGACGACTCGCCGATTAACGTGACCGATCCCTCGAACGAGAAGTCGAGGAGCACATCTACCCCCGCAATCTGACAAGTCTTGCCACCGGTTAGCGTGAAGCTGAATCCGTCTTGAGTGACGACCAGCGTCTGGGATGAAAAGTTGAACGTGCAACCGGACGCCGAGGTTCCGCTGCCCGTCAAGGACACGAGCGTGTGGTTGGCGTCAAGAGAGCCGTTAGCAGTAAATGTGAAGCTCTTTCCGTCTGTGGTGAAACCTGATCCGTTGAAGTTTATCGTCGAGCTGCTGCCCTGGGTGATGGATCCACTTCCGATGCACGCAATGTCTTGGCCCTGGCCCGTAGCTGGCGTTCCAGTGGGGGTGAGTTGCTGAAGTGATACTGAGGCCCCTGTTCCAGTAAACAAGAAGGCCGTGCTCTGTTGTGACGACTCGTGTTGGGCGGTCGCTGAAAAGGTAAAGGCGAGACCTGAGGATTCGTCCTGTCCCGAGCCAGACAAGGTGAAACCAGTTGACGTGGCCGTGATGGTAGCCGCCGAGATAACGAACGTCCCACTAGAGCCTGTGGAAAAGGTCACAGAACCTGTGATGTTGACCGTGGCTGAGGAGATTGTTCCTGACCCGAAGTACGTGAATCCCAAGCCTTGGCTGGCGAACCCGGTGCCGCTGAATGAAACGTAAGTTTCGTTCTTTTCAGCCTGGCCGCTGAATGTGAGCTGTTCCCCAGCAGGTGTAGTCGCAGTGGCATCAGGCGTTGGCATGCTGCCTCCAGGTAGGTTTGCACCTCCTGCGAACGTAAAGCTGGCGCCGTCAGCCAACACGAGCAGGCTTATGGTGAACTGGAATTCGATGGCAGTACCACTGGTCGTGTTTCCTGCCCCTCGAGCTGTGAATGTGGTGGCAGAGTCGCTTGTAAGCGTGAAGCTGAATGAAAAGGTTACGCCCTGGTCTGTGCTTCCCGTGCCTTGGTAGTCGACTCCTCCTGACGCTAGAGTGGCTGCTGCGGTGAAAGCGATTGCTGTGCCTGTCTCTGAGAAACCGGTGCCTGTGAAGCTGTAGGTGTTCGCTTGTATGGCTCCTGTGCCTTGGAACGAGACTTGTGGCTGTGGAGCTGACGTTGTTGTGGTAGTCGTCGTGGTGGTTTCCTGGATGCGCTCGTTGCCGGTGAACGTGAACGACGACTCGCCGATTAACGTGACCGATCCCTCGAACGAGAAGTCGAGGAGCACATCTACCCCCGCAATCTGACAAGTCTTGCCACCGGTTAGCGTGAAGCTGAATCCGTCTTGAGTGACGACCAGCGTCTGGGATGAAAAGTTGAACGTGCAACCGGACGCCGAGGTTCCGCTGCCCGTCAAGGACACGAGCGTGTGGTTGGCGTCAAGAGAGCCGTTAGCAGTAAATGTGAAGCTCTTTCCGTCTGTGGTGAAACCTGATCCGTTGAAGTTTATCGTCGAGCTGCTGCCCTGGGTGATGGATCCACTTCCGATGCACGCAATGTCTTGGCCCTGGCCCGTAGCTGGCGTTCCAGTGGGGGTGAGTTGCTGAAGTGATACTGAGGCCCCTGTTCCAGTAAACAAGAAGGCCGTGCTCTGTTGTGACGACTGTTGTTGGGCGGTCGCTGAAAAGGTAAAGGCGAGACCTGAGGATTCGTCCTGTCCCGAGCCAGACAAGGTGAAACCAGTTGACGTGGCCGTGATGGTAGCCGCCGAGATAACGAACGTCCCACTAGAGCCTGTGGAAAAGGTCACAGAACCTGTGATGTTGACCGTGGCTGAGGAGATTGTTCCTGACCCGAAGTACGTGAATCCCAAGCCTTGGCTGGCGAACCCGGTGCCGCTGAATGAAACGTAAGTTTCGTTCTTTTCAGCCTGGCCGCTGAATGTGAGCTGTTCCCCAGCAGGTGTAGTCGCAGTGGCATCAGGCGTTGGCATGCTGCCTCCAGGTAGGTTTGCGCCTCCTGCGAACGTAAAGCTGGCGCCGTCAGCCAACACGAGCAGGCTTATGGTGAACTGGAATTCGATGGCAGTACCACTGGTCGTGTTTCCTGCCCCTCGAGCTGTGAATGTGGTGGCAGAGTCGCTTGTAAGCGTGAAGCTGAATGAAAAGGTTACGCCCTGGTCTGTGCTTCCCGTGCCTTGGTAGTCGACTCCTCCTGACGCTAGAGTGGCTGCTGCGGTGAAAGCGATTGCTGTGCCTGTCTCTGAGAAACCGGTGCCTGTGAAGCTGTAGGTGTTCGCTTGTATGGCTCCTGTGCCTTGGAACGAGACTTGTGGCTGTGGAGCTGACGTTGTTGTGGTAGTCGTCGTGGTGGTTTCCTGGATGCGCTCGTTGCCGGTGAACGTGAACGACGACTCGCCGATTAACGTGACCGATCCCTCGAACGAGAAGTCGAGGAGCACATCTACCCCCGCAATCTGACAAGTCTTGCCACCGGTTAGCGTGAAGCTGAATCCGTCTTGAGTGACGACCAGCGTCTGGGATGAAAAGTTGAACGTGCAACCGGACGCCGAGGTTCCGCTGCCCGTCAAGGACACGAGCGTGTGGTTGGCGTCAAGAGAGCCGTTAGCAGTAAATGTGAAGCTCTTTCCGTCTGTGGTGAAACCTGATCCGTTGAAGTTTATCGTCGAGCTGCTGCCCTGGGTGATGGATCCACTTCCGATGCACGCAATGTCTTGGCCCTGGCCCGTAGCTGGCGTTCCAGTGGGGGTGAGTTGCTGAAGTGATACTGAGGCCCCTGTTCCAGTAAACAAGAAGGCCGTGCTCTGTTGTGACGACTGTTGTTGGGCGGTCGCTGAAAAGGTAAAGGCGAGACCTGAGGATTCGTCCTGTCCCGAGCCAGACAAGGTGAAACCAGTTGACGTGGCCGTGATGGTAGCCGCCGAGATAACGAACGTCCCACTAGAGCCTGTGGAAAAGGTCACAGAACCTGTGATGTTGACCGTGGCTGAGGAGATTGTTCCTGACCCGAAGTACGTGAATCCCAAGCCTTGGCTGGCGAACCCGGTGCCGCTGAATGAAACGTAAGTTTCGTTCTTTTCAGCCTGGCCGCTGAATGTAAGCTGTTCCCCAGCAGGTGTAGTCGCAGTGGCATCAGGCGTTGGCATGCTGCCTCCAGGTAGGTTTGCGCCTCCTGCGAACGTAAAGCTGGCGCCGTCAGCCAACACGAGCAGGCTTATGGTGAACTGGAATTCGATGGCAGTACCACTGGTCGTGTTTCCTGCCCCTCGAGCTGTGAATGTGGTGGCAGAGTCGCTTGTAAGCGTGAAGCTGAATGAAAAGGTTACGCCCTGGTCTGTGCTTCCCGTGCCTTGGTAGTCGACTCCTCCTGACGCTAGAGTGGCTGCTGCGGTGAAAGCGATTGCTGTGCCTGTCTCTGAGAAACCGGTGCCTGTGAAGCTGTAGGTGTTCGCTTGTATGGCTCCTGTGCCTTGGAACGAGACTTGTGGCTGTGGAGCTGACGTTGTTGTGGTAGTCGTCGTGGTGGTTTCCTGGATGCGCTCGTTGCCGGTGAACGTGAACGACGACTCGCCGATTAACGTGACCGATCCCTCGAACGAGAAGTCGAGGAGCACATCTACCCCCGCAATCTGACAAGTCTTGCCACCGGTTAGCGTGAAGCTGAATCCGTCTTGAGTGACGACCAGCGTCTGGGATGAAAAGTTGAACGTGCAACCGGACGCCGAGGTTCCGCTGCCCGTCAAGGACACGAGCGTGTGGTTGGCGTCAAGAGAGCCGTTAGCAGTAAATGTGAAGCTCTTTCCGTCTGTGGTGAAACCTGATCCGTTGAAGTTTATCGTCGAGCTGCTGCCCTGGGTGATGGATCCACTTCCGATGCACGCAATGTCTTGGCCCTGGCCCGTAGCTGGCGTTCCAGTGGGGGTGAGTTGCTGAAGTGATACTGAGGCCCCTGTTCCAGTAAACAAGAAGGCCGTGCTCTGTTGTGGCGACTGTTGTTGGGCGGTCGCTGAAAAGGTAAAGGCGAGACCTGAGGATTCGTCCTGTCCCGAGCCAGACAAGGTGAAACCAGTTGACGTGGCCGTGATGGTAGCCGCCGAGATAACGAACGTCCCACTAGAGCCTGTGGAAAAGGTCACAGAACCTGTGATGTTGACCGTGGCTGAGGAGATTGTTCCTGACCCGAAGTACGTGAATCCCAAGCCTTGGCTGGCGAACCCGGTGCCGCTGAATGAAACGTAAGTTTCGTTCTTTTCAGCCTGGCCGCTGAATGTGAGCTGTTCCCCAGCAGGTGTAGTCGCAGTGGCATCAGGCGTTGGCATGCTGCCTCCAGGTAGGTTTGCGCCTCCTGCGAACGTAAAGCTGGCGCCGTCAGCCAACACGAGCAGGCTTATGGTGAACTGGAATTCGATGGCAGTACCACTGGTCGTGTTTCCTGCCCCTCGAGCTGTGAATGTGGTGGCAGAGTCGCTTGTAAGCGTGAAGCTGAATGAAAAGGTTACGCCCTGGTCTGTGCTTCCCGTGCCTTGGTAGTCGACTCCTCCTGACGCTAGAGTGGCTGCTGCGGTGAAAGCGATTGCTGTGCCTGTCTCTGAGAAACCGGTGCCTGTGAAGCTGTAGGTGTTCGCTTGTATGGCTCCTGTGCCTTGGAACGAGACTTGTGGCTGTGGAGCTGACGTTGTTGTGGTAGTCGTCGTGGTGGTTTCCTGGATGCGCTCGTTGCCGGTGAACGTGAACGACGACTCGCCGATTAACGTGACCGATCCCTCGAACGAGAAGTCGAGGAGCACATCTACCCCCGCAATCTGACAAGTCTTGCCACCGGTTAGCGTGAAGCTGAATCCGTCTTGAGTGACGACCAGCGTCTGGGATGAAAAGTTGAACGTGCAACCGGACGCCGAGGCTCCGCTGCCCGTCAAGGACACGAGCGTGTGGTCGGCGTCAAGAGAGCCGTTAGCAGTAAATGTGAAGCTCTTTCCGTCTGTGGTGAAACCTGATCCGTTGAAGTTTATCGTCGAGCTGCTGCCCTGGGTGATGGATCCACTTCCGATGCACGCAATGTCTAGGCCCTGGCCCGTAGCTGGCGTTCCAGTGGGGGTGAGTTGCTGAAGTGATACTGAGGCCCCTGTTCCAGTAAACAAGAAGGCCGTGCTCTGTTGTGACGACTGTTGTTGGGCGGTCGCTGAAAAGGTAAAGGCGAGACCTGAGGATTCGTCCTGTCCCGAGCCAGACAAGGTGAAACCAGTTGACGTGGCCGTGATGGTAGCCGCCGAGATAACGAACGTCCCACTAGAGCCTGTGGAAAAGGTCACAGAACCTGTGATGTTGACCGTGGCTGAGGAGATTGTTCCTGACCCGAAGTACGTGAATCCCAAGCCTTGGCTGGCGAACCCGGTGCCGCTGAATGAAACGTAAGTTTCGTTCTTTTCAGCCTGGCCGCTGAATGTGAGCTGTTCCCCAGCAGGTGTAGTCGCAGTGGCATCAGGCGTTGGCATGCTGCCTCCAGGTAGGTTTGCGCCCCCTGCAAACGTAAAGCTGGCACCGTCAGCCAACACCAGCAGGCTTATGGTGAACTGGAATTCGATGGCAGTACCACTGGTCGTGTTTCCTGCCCCTCGAGCTGTGAATGTGGTGGCAGAGTCGCTTGTAAGCGTGAAGCTGAATGAAAAGGTTACGCCCTGGTCTGTGCTTCCCGTGCCTTGGTAGTCGACTCCTCCTGACGCTAGAGTGGCTGCTGCGGTGAAAGCGATTGCTGTGCCTGTCTCTGAGAAACCGATGCCTGTGAAGCTGTAGGTGTTCGCTTGTATGGCTCCTGTGCCTTGGAACGAGACTTGTGGCTGTGGAGCTGACGTTGTGTGTATTGTATTAGGTGATAAACTGCTTTGTGTGAAATCTGAACTTGCAGAGCTTGTTAATATTTGAGTTATTAATGTAGCACTAGTTTCCATGCTTTGTGTGTTATTTCCATAGCTTGGCGTTGTTGTAAAATTCGAATTGTTTTTTTGAGTGCTTGATGAACTATCAGTAGCATTTGTAATTCCAGTTAATATTTGTTGGGTGGTTGTAACAGTTTCTGCAAAAATAGAGCCAATAAATATTATTTGTGATAAGTCAGTTGTATCAAAAAATCCATTCATATTGTTTGTTACATTTGTATTTAAGTTTTTTGATGTTAGAAAAAATGAATATCTATTATTACTTATTGTTATATTTTGTGTTATAAATTTGAATTCTTGGTTGCTTACAGTTAGTCCTGATCCTGATACTGAAATGGTAACATTATTTACTAATTGGCTCGTAGCAGTAAATGTATAAGCTATGTTATTTGTTGTAGTTCCAGCTCCTGTCATTACGGAAGAAGTTGAGTTGCTTTCTGTTTGTTTCGCAATTCCAATGCATGTTATAGAATCTGCATTCATATTCATTGTGAATCCAGATGGTTCTGTTCCTACTCCGATTCCGATTAATGTAAATTGCGAACCAATCTTGTAAAGTGCTGTTAATTTATTATGAAAAATTACCCCAATTGAGGTCTTTCCATTGAATGTCACATCAAATCCTGTTCGTGAAAATGTTATGTTTCCTGTTGCATTAATTATGTTGTATGAAATGCCATTTGATAGATATCCATTTCCATTGACTGTAACGTGTTCTGCATTGTCAAATATTGCAGTCATTTTCTGAATGTAGCTCAATCCTGTCACATATGTTCCAGTGACACTAAATGTTACGGTTGATGATGTGACGGTTTTGCCTTGGCCTCTAAATTGAATTTGTTTTCCTAATGAGATACCTGTGGGGGCTTTTGTTGGAGAAGGAACACTAAATTTGTTCTCTCCACTTATCTGATATCCTCCATGTGAATTTTTTATTGCTCTCATTGTTATATCTAGCTTTACGTTTAATGATGTCATACCTACTCCAGTAAAAATATATGATACATTTGAAGTATAAGTTTTTAAACCTGAATATGTATAAGTAAAACCTAATGATGTTATAACATATCCATTAACTACTGATGTTAATCTTTTAGTTGTGCTGTTTGTTGTTGTGGCATTTCCTGTCAAAAGATACGCATCACCATTATCATCAACTCCTGTTCCTTCAAATGTCTCTTCATTACCATTTACTTCTAACAATAAGCCATAAGTCTGTGTATATAATAAAGCTGTTGTAGATTGATCAGTTAATGTTGAATTGACAGTAGATTGTGCAATTGTTCCTGACACGGAGCTAGAGGCACTAACAGTTGAGGTAATGCTTGGAAAAGTATCGGTTGCATTTACAACTGGTTCCGTGTTTGATAAACTTGTTCCAGTTGTTTCTCCCAAAGTAAAACCAGTAGTGATATTTAAAGTTTCAGATGACCCAATATTTGTCAAACTTGTGTCTGTTGCTCCAACAACAGTTGTTTCTGTTATATTTCCTATCGTTTCAGTTTCCTTAAATGTTGAGCCAGTATTTGCTGCGATGGTTCCAGTAGCTATAACAGATGTTTCTGTATTAGGACTCACTGATTCAGTTCCTGTAACAGATGAGCCAGTATTTGTTGTTATCGTTCCAGTATCTACAACAGTTGTTGCAGTGTTAGAAACAAATGTTCCAGTACCACTAACGGTTGAACCAGTATTTGTCAACATTTGAGCAGTTGTTTCGGTGTAAGGACCATTTGTTCCAGTTCCTATAACAGTTTTGTCAGTATTTGTTCCTGTTGCACTACTAGAACTCAATAGAATGTTACATTTTAATGTTCCGGTGATGCCAACTGTTGGTCCTGTGTTATTACCGCTACCAGTGGTACCAACTGTTGCTCCTGTGTTAGTACCAATTGTTGTAGTACCAATTGTTGCTCTTGTGTTGGTATCAATTGTTGCAGTGCCATCCGGTGGTCCTGGGTTGGTGCCACTTGCTGTAGTGCCAACTGTCGCTCCTGTGTTGGTATCACTTGCTGTAGTACCAGCTGCCGTTCTTGTATTAGAACTGCTACCAGTAGTGACAATAGTTTCTCCTGTGTTGGTACCACCAGTTGTAGTACCATCTGCTGGTTGTGTGGTAGTACTGGCTGCTGTTTCTGTGTTAGAACCGCTACCAGTGGTGCCAACTGCCGGTCCCGTGGGAACACTAACAGTGGTGCCAACTGTTTGTACTGTACTACTCCCTGCAGATATCAAGGTATTTGCTTGAGATGTAGTTGACGTACAATTTCCGTAAATGGCACAAAGTATTTTAGTTATTGGGTTTTGTAAGCCGAGAAGTAAATTAGCTAAGCGGTCGTAGTCATATCTATTATCTGGAGTCCTTTCTTCTTGTATTATTTCAGATAGGCGAGACTGAAAAAAAAATGGACAAAATACTGATATGTAGGAAATGTATTTTATTGTACAAGGATTACAAATGTGAGTGTTTTTTACATTTTTATATAATATAATTTCGTAAAAAAACTACTTTTTTTTCAATTCAAAAATCAGTATCATCAGTTTTTTTCCTCGACGTTACCAATAAATTTCTAGACCATCACAAAATTCTAGTTCAAAATCAACTTATTACGAAGTGTAAACACTCAACGTAAAATTTGGTGTCTAGCCTCTATAATGGTAAATAAATGACGAGTTTCAAAAATCATGGAAATTTTCTAACTAAACTCAATTACTACCAAGTTGAGGAAGGGGTTTATTTTATACAGACATTTTACACTTTTGACAGCTAAATAATGTTGGCTACAAGAAATCAGAATTATAAAGTCATTCTCATTAAGCTACAAATAAAATCAGTGAAAAATATTGCAATGGAGTATTCACCTCAAAATTTTTTATTGAAGAATTGGATAGAGCGTGCAAAGTTATGCTCCCCTGATTTTTTTAGATTTTTTTGAGCCCGAAACTATTTTTAAAAAATTATTGAAAGTCCTTTTTGTGACGTCAAGTGGCGGCAAGTCATATCTTTTTCTTAAAGAGCGACATCTCGTGACGTCACAAAAAGAACTTTCAATAATTTTTTAAAAATAGTTCCCGGGCTCTAAAAAATCTGAAGAAAATCAGGGTAGCATAACTTTGCACGCTCTATCTATTTCTGCAATAAAAAAATTTGAGGTCAGTACTCTATTGCTAGGAATTTATACATTAGGATCAATCCAGTGAAACGTGCGAGAGACTCTACTTCCTTCATCTTTGCTTGTGGGACTTATAAAAAGATATTATACAACGGTTAGTTTTATCACTTACAATTCGTCGGGAGATATCCTTGGAACTTGAAATTAATGCCGCTTCATCCCCACCCTTTCTTCTCTCTGAAAAATGCTTATTTAGAATTTCAATTTATATAGCATTTGCAATAAGGCCCTAGGTACAAGAATATTGCTATCATTCAATTAGGCAAGGGATAACACTCATAATAAATTGGCAAATTTTGCCATTGAAAATTTATCTTTTGCACCCTAGTTAAGCGCCAATATACTAAAAGATTTTGATGATAAACATGGCTATATTGTGGACTTTTCAGATAAAATTATTGAATTTCAAAAAGTTTTGTATGTTACTGATACAATGCTAATAGATTTTTTTTTTTACTCTTCGTCAAACGTTATATTTGTTTTGAAAACTCTGAAATTTCACTATTATTTTTAATGTATCACTTTTATTTTAATATTATTTTAAATTTCGCTGTACAATAGGGGCTACGTAAATAACGCAGAAGTATCAAACGTTGCTTCTCCTATTAATTATAGTGCCTGATTTAAAATAGTTACATAAGTATACCACGTGATCACATAGAGCAATCAGAGTTTCAATTAGAGTTTACGTGGTATACTTATGTACTGAATATAGATGAAGCATAATGTAATAATATTCCTATAATTAACTGGTTTCAGGTAGAAAATAATTCTCACCTTTGCTTTGCACTGCAGTCAGCAAAAAAGCTGCCCACAAGGCCACGTATAGGACCTTGGTCATTGTGAACTGTAACATCAGAGGAGGTACTTCAGGATTGACACCACGAGGTATGTTTTTGTAGGTGTACACATCATTAGTTAAGGCAGTATAAAAAAAATTAAATCTTTGAACAACTCTGAATTAACAGCATGACTTTACTCCTGCCTCATTTGCTAGAGATGCAGCCTCAATAGACAGAAAAATGCAGATTTGTAATTTTGGAAGGAGTAAGAAGAGCACCCAGTCTACCCATATATATCCAAAGTGTTTTGGTTCTACACGCCTCTGTTGACTGCGTGAAATGGTCTTCAAACAAAGCAGGAGTAAATTTCATGACATCCAGAGGTGAAAATAATAAACAGTAACTGAAATCTAGACTAATCAGTACACTTTTTACATATTTCCGTTACTAATTTACTAAAAATTTCTTTGTCATAATCAATCAGAGAATAGAAAAGTTTTATTCTGAAAATATTCTAACAAGCGAATACACTATATAGCTTATCTGCAGCAGAATATATAAAAAATACACCCTTTGAGAAATAGGTTCAAAATATAATTAAAAACTCAAGTTCATTCATTGAGTCAAAATTAAGAATTCATGGTCAGACTGGCAATTTAATTTTAACGGTCAATGTTAATATACTCTATAATAGATACAAGTTCATTATTTTTACCCCCAATCTTCAAAATCCTACACATGAGATCGTGAGTCTACATTATAATATCACTGAATTGTATTCAAAAAAAATTTTACCTCATAGGCTTTCATTTTGGAATTTTCAATGAGATATGTATATGTTGGCATCCGGACGCGAAATTTTTGTTCCCAACGCGTTGGGATCATTCGAAAATTCCAAGAATTTTGTTCCAAACGCGTTGGACGTTTTTCACATTGTTCACAACGCGTTGGGATCATTCTCGTTTGTTCCGAACGCGTTGGGATCAAATAATTTTGATCCCAACGCGTTGTGAACGCGTTGGGATCAAAATTGCGATGCTCGGAACGCAAATTTCGCTTCTTGGAATTTTCGAATGATCCCAACGCGTTGGGAACAAAAATTTCGCGTCCGAAGCGAATTCGCGTCCAGATGCCAACATATACATACAATATTTTATGTTTTAGCACATATGTATCTGACAAGAGAGTGACCATCCAGACTGCGGTTTTTTCAGTCACATCTAAGCAAATTAGGGTTTGAACAGAGTGGAAGGGTAATGGCTTTCCCAGTTAGGAACGAGTTTCCGAGATAATTAGCAGTGCTTAAGATATTGTACGCCATTATTTGACTTCAATATCATTAATTAAAAAAAATGAGGTGGCACCCTAACATTGTATGGTATCGTATCACTTTATATGATAAAAACATAGAACTAGTTTAAGAGATACATAATACGTTTTGATGATGCGATACGGAACGAAACTGTACATCATGATTGCATAGGTTCTTAATTTTTTTTATCATATGGTGCAAAATATGATCCTGTGTTCTGTGTTCCACAATTCTGAATATTATCACCCAAAATTTGTTTATGATTATCATAAATTTCAAGCCATTTTCAGGTACATTAAAATAAAATCAAGAAGATTTTTTGATTAAGAAATTATTATATAATTTATTTTTAATCATAGGAAGCAGTGTACTTGATTTAATGTTATTTATATCACAGCAATTTATATCCGACTACGTATTAAATTTAGTGAGCAAGATTAAATTGAAATTTAATAAATATTTTATTAATTTCACAACAAAAAGAAAGCACATTTTTTTTTAATTTGTTTCAAATATTGAGTACAATCTTGACGATTTTTCAGATGGATTTCTACAAGTGAATGATATAATATAATTATTAAATCAAAGATTGCTAAATTATTTAAATAACTGACGTGTTTCACCATCTGATTTTGAATAGTTTACATTAGTGAGAAGGAAATATTAGCAAAAAGTAAGACCCAGGTGAGAATCGAACTAACATCGTACCATCCATGGCACTCTCAACTTAGTACGCCGAGTGTTCTAACCACTTGAACTACTGGGTCTGTGATCTTCGCTTATATTTAACTTTTTTGCTATGTATGTTATATTATAGTAACTTGTATTGTAGTTAAGATGATTTACTATTCGGATTAAAAATACTATGGTGACCATAGACTGTGTGCCAAAATAAGTTCTTAATTTTTTAACATTTTATGTTTCATTCCTTTATGATAACAATTGTATGTAAAAAAATGCTTAACGTAGCCTTACATTTCATGTTGATAATAACGAAGCTACTTGTCTTCGAACACAAAACCTCGCAGTTATCTCCGGTCTGTCAATTCAAGTCATGTACCTTGAAGCTCCACAAGCTCAAATATTTCCTTTCAAATATTTGTAAAACTTACAGCAATGGAAAAACATGACATTTTTACTACATACTTGGACCTCGAGTTACAGTATAATAAATCTAATTTTGCGCCTGACTAAAGCACCAAATACGTCTAGACAGTTCAGCACCCTCTGTCTCGGCCACGTTATCACGTCAAAGATGGCCGCCGCGCGTAGTCCAATATACACCTAAACTAAGATCTGTTGTACTATATGTATTGCCAATTTTTTTCAGATTTTTCGAAATTTCTAGCATCCTCAAAATCGAGGGGAAAGACGCTATGACGTCATGGTCATGCAACGCATTTCTTTATTCTTACGTGTTAAATAATTGCATGACTATGACGTCACAGCTTTTTTAGGCAGCATGAATTTAATGATGTTAGATTTTTTTTTTTTTTTAAATAACAAAACTCGAGGTCCTCTATCCAAATATGTAAAAAAAATCATGAGGTTTGTCCGTTAGAGATAATTTTAAAAACTTCATGACAAAGATCATAAGACTCACAAACCTTTAATGAAGCAATATTTTATATATAGTCCTGAATAGAATAGGTCAATAATAAACCGCTGAGAATTTTAACAAATTTTTTAGGAAGTATGGCTTTTATTTTGATAAAAAACTTAACTTTTAAAGCAATTTCTCGGTGGATATTTTTAAAGACGTAGAATTATTTTGTGAATTATAAGGCAATCTTTAGGAATATTCGCATCACACCAATTCTCATAGGTTGTCACAATGTGATAATAACCCTACATTGTATCTCCTAATAATGGACAATTTGCATGACATTTTTTTTTATTGCAGAAATGAATAGAGGGTGCAAAGTTATGATACTCTGAATTTTTTCAGATTTTTAGAGACTGGGAAATATTTTTAAAAAATTATTGAAAGTCAATTTTATGACGTCACGAAGAGTCTATCCTTAAGAAGAAGATAGGCGCTAAACGCCTGTGATGTCATAAAACTGACTTTCAATAATTTTTTAAAAATAGGTCCCGCTCTAAAAAAAAATCTGAAAAAAATTCAGACTAGCATAATTTGGTACCCTCTATCCATTTCTGTAATAAAAAAATGTCATGCAAATTGTCCATTATTTTAATGTTTTATACCTGAATTTACAAAAACTCCTGACCATTTTCATATTTGAAGAAACATGCAAAGAAAGATGAATTGAAACATGTAATGGATTTTTTTTTTCTATCGTTAATAATTTTTACAGGAAGAATAATTTGCTACTTGCCTAATTGAAGTTAAAAGTATATTATTATATTTCTTCTATATCTTGATTTTTGCATTTTTATTACAATTGTAATAGTATAATGTTTGTTATATACTATTATGGAACATGCATGCAGCCAAACGAAATGTATTATACATTTATTGTTATTTCCTTTAAATTCCAAACATTATCCTCATTATTTTTTCAGTAACATATTATACACACTTAACTTTTTGACTGTTGACATCTTATTACTAAACAGGAGAATTAAACACCTGAGATCATTATTTTCAGGTATTTAATTCTTACGTGTTTTCAATCATCAGTATATTATATAATATACTATACATATTCTGAAAGCATGTACTGACAATTTAAAATACGTATAAAAATTATAATTCTGGTGCTAAAATCCACTGACTAAAATATGTGAAAATTAAAAAAAAAAAAAAAAAATACACTAATATTTAGCAAAAAAATAATTTAATTTTAAATTTAAATTTACCCATTATTATTATATAATACTCATTACAAACATGAATTTATGCTCAAACGACAAAAGATCAAGAGGTTACAGTCAAATTAATTTGATATTCCCACCGGAAGTACCCGGAAGTAAGAGGTTTCTGGCCTTCCTGTTCGTATTTGCACTAAGCTTTTAAATTTTAGCTACAGGTTCATAAGAAGAGTAGTGACATTCGTAAATTTTCAAAACTCAGACATGAACAAAACAACCAGAAACCACTCACTTCCGGCTACTTCTGGCGGGAATATTAAATAAATTTGAGTGTACAAAATAAGATTTCAAAGTGATTTAAGAAGTGAGTTTAAATAGAAGTGTTTTCTTTTTAGGATATTGGTCACAATTGATGGATTGAATTCAACTTCCCGGCTCTTCGTTGCTTCGAATATTGTGCATGGGTCTCTGCCAAACTGGGCCGCGGCATATAACAATCCATCCCAGCATTCATCTGGTTTTGACTGAGGAAACCATGGAAACCTCATTAAAAATGGTCGTAAATTGATTAAATCAATCACCTCTCGGATGCACGAGTTCTTTAGCAACAGCGCCAACAGCCACTTGTGAAAAGTTTGGCGGTACCTGTGATTGAACTCACAAAGGTTCGATTATGAATCAGATTCATACTACTGCGTCAAATGCCCCTTTAATTTGTAGTGTTTTTACTGTAAGAAAAAAAATATTTGGTAATATTGTTGTTAATTTTTACAAGAGTGAATGATATCTAGAAGCTATAATACGTAGATTATGTTAACTTTTCTATAAAATGAAATTTTAATTTTTTTTTTTTTACAAGGATACACCCCTAAGAGCTTACAGCTCGCGGCGGGGTAATGGGTAGGGATAATGTAAGGAGTGGATGCCACGGCCTGTTACGCGTCCCAGCATTCGCTGAGGTGAGACTGAGGAAATCGTGGAAAACCTCAGTCAGGACGGACACCTCTACTTTTTCTCAATGGACCAAAGCGATGTCCAAAGCCTGGGGAACCACACACAAGTGCATCACTGCACTGGGTGGAAAGCGAGACGAATTTAACCCCAGGGAAGGAGCAGCGTATTTTTTACTTGAAACGGTCACCCATCCAAATACTAACCACGCTCGACGTAGCCTGACTTCGGTGATCTAACGAGAACCGGTCAATGCACAGCGCCACGCTCGATCATTAAAATTTGATCTGGAAATCTTTATCTCTTCTACGTAGCGAGAACTCCGAGAAATCCAGGGCAAATAAACTTTCACGGTTGCAACCTACAGTTCTGAAAAGTAAAGAAAAATATTTGTTTTACTTTCAAATTTATTGTGGTTGTCTACTGAAATAAAAAAATTATATTATAATATTCTGCATAAAAAAAAGCGCAATGAACTACCTACGTCGATTTTTTTATAATATTTTATATTTATTATAATAACGCATGCAATTTGATAACAAATATAAGAAAAAAATATGCTCAATGAAGCCTTACATTTTATGTCGATAAATTTGAAGCTGCTATCTTAACATGTCAAAATTATTTATTAGCTTTTCCGATTGTCCGTCATCCTTGAATGAATACATTTCGTATCAGACAATTTCACAGCCCAATTTTTTTATAACAGTAGCTGATAATGAACATGATGATTGGCTGCCATATAACAGTTTACAAGGCAATGTCCAGTAATTATTATATAACATGAACGTGTAATGTATTTTACTGCAGTGTATTTTTTCGTACCATAAATTAACAAAAAGTTGGGCTTTATTCTATATACCACTGAATGATAGACTAACGTAAGTTAAAATCGAGCGTGGCGCAGTACATTGACTGGTTCTCGTTAGATCACCGAAGTTAAGCTACGTCGAGCGTGGTTAGTACTTGGATGGGTGACCGTTTCAAGTAAAAATTACGCTGCTCCCTCCCTGGGGTAAATTCGTCTCGCTTTCCACCCAGTGCAGTGATGCACTTAGTCTTGTGTGTGGTTCCCCAGGCTTTGGACATCACTTTGGTCATTGATAAAAAGTAGAAGTGTCCGTCCTGACTGAGGTCATCCACGGTTCTCTCAGTCTCACCTCGCGTGGGACGCATAACAGACCGTGGCCATGCAACATACTTTCCCTACAAATTCAAATGGTTTATTCGTCAAATTCCACATATACAAATACAAACATTGATAATGCACCTTATCCCTACTCATTAGTGCCGCAAGCTGTAAGCTTTAGAGGTTTATCTTTATAATATAAATTATATATTTCGTCGCCTCAGAATGCAAGTCGCGTAAGTACAAAAAAATTTGATGGGACTTTGAGCTTTAAGTTATATTGAAATAAGGTTCAAAGTTGCATCAAATTTTTTTGTACTTACGCGACTTGCATTCTGAGGCGACGAAAATTTATAAAAAACAAGGTATACTATAATGTTTCGTTTCTTTAAACATTGACCTCAGTTGATTAAAATCAACTTAAATTGAACAAGACTTGCAGGGATCTTAATAAAACTCGCCATGCAAATTTGGAAGTGGTTCTCTCTAATGAGCTTTCAGAAAATTGAGGTAACATTTAACATTGGTCTTATGGACGGAAACCGGAAATGGAACTATTGTGAAGAAACCGCCCCCTTGAATCAGCTCAAACCATAAGCGATTCAGTTTTAAATCATTCTCGTAATTTTAAAATTTATTTTATTTCATTCCTTCTGACAGAAATTTCTTTTGACACGCGTAGTAACTGAAGTTAATCGTTAATTATTTTTGCAGAAATTATTACGTTGCATGCTTAGTATGTACCTGAGTTTATAAAGTTTAGAGATATATTTTTATTCCCACCTTATTTCCGATTAAAATAGGTTGCTTGGTCGTTCTCCCGCACCCCATCCTCTATTTTGTTTATGCTATTTCAAGATAGACTTTTATCCAAACTTTGGATACCAATTTGGTCTATTCATAAAAAGTAAAGTTTTCCTTCCTGATTGAGATATTCCATATTTTTTTCGGAAATTTCTAAATGTAAAATTTATTTATTTATTTATTTATTTATTTATTTATTTATTTATTTATTTATATATTTATTTATTTATTTATTTATTTATTTATTTATTTATTTATTTATTTATTTATTTATTTATTTATTTATTTATTTATTTATTTATTTATTTATTTATTCATTTATTCATTTATTCATTTATTCATTTATTCATTTATTCATTTATTCATTTATTCATTTATTCATTTATTCATTTATTCATTTATTCATTTATTCATTTATTTATTTATTTATTTATTTATTTATTTATTTATTTATTTATTTATTTATTTATTTTTAACCCCACAGTTGCATAGGTACTTCCAGCAACTAATTACTCACTAAGTTTGAAATCCCTAACCTTCCAAAACCCTAACTTGAGCACTTTGCGGGCTCTTCCGAAACGGGGGCAGCCACAACCATGCAATCCATCCCAGAATTTGCCTGCAAAAAAACGCATTGATTTACCCCGGGGTGTAAACGTA
This sequence comes from Siphlonurus alternatus, assembly GCA_949825025.1. Lineage (NCBI taxonomy): Eukaryota > Metazoa > Arthropoda > Insecta > Ephemeroptera > Siphlonuridae > Siphlonurus > Siphlonurus alternatus. The sequence goes on along the minus strand of OX463784.1, from coordinate 3,286,521 downwards.
CTTTTTGTTGAAAATGGTTACCTTGGTAATCTGACGAGACCCGGTCAAGCGCACCTACTAAATTTATGTAGTAATTTTTTATGTGTGTCCTGTGTTTTTTTCTTTTTTTAGATAATGAGAACATTTATTTTATTGACATGTTGAACTTCACCTTGTATTCTATTACATGTTATTTTCAGTCATGGTAGCGTGTATACCGGTTATTTGAGACTTTATCTTCCCGACTTTCTAATCAAACGTACCATTTTTGGAATCGTATTCCTTTTTATTTTTTTTATTTTTTTTTTTTTCAAGATATCAATACTTTTTTGTCGCATATTGTATCTATATATTAGGAATAGGGGAAAGATGGAAAGATCTTGGATCGTACCCCAGCGGTGCTAGCTTTTTCAAATGAATGTGAAATTTGCTTTTGAATGCATTTTAAAAAAGATAGTGTAAGCCTGAACAATTTATGTCCTATAAATATAGATACCCAATGCACATTTATAAGCAAAAAATTCATGTTTATATAATAAATTCTATATTTTGTGTGTTTGTGTGTAATTAATTATAATATGTCTATTTAGGGCTTGACCTGAGAAATTTGGACGAAAAATTCGTTGCAACAGATATTTCTCATATTAATTTGGTGGACTTACAACAATTGTCAAATTAGCTCTGAATTTTTTCAATATTTTTTAACCGTTGGTTTAATTATAATTAATTTATTCAAATATAATATATTTTGTATCCTTCCAATGTTAAATTTACTAATTAGCATTGCAAAAAAACTATACAACAGACTTTACTTTTACTTTTTACTAAAACCTAATTTTCTAGACTATTTTTCTGAATTGTTTTCATATTCTTTGAACCGTAGCGTTGATTGTTTTTAATAAGGGATGAGAAATGTGGCAACGCTCTCAGGGACTGTAGTCACCTCCCCCTCCTTCCAGATTCGCATTACTAGTGCAACAGTGTTACCACGTCTTCTTATTGTGTGACCTTGAAAGACAAATTTTCAGATTATACCTTAAATTGTATTTGTTGAAAATTGTTTTTCTGTTATAGACTGGAGATGTACTCCAGTCTATAACATTAGTTATATCTAATAACTATTAGATATTAGTCATGTATTCAAACTTATAAAAATATTGTAATATCTATTGTATTGGTTTAAATTGACAAATACAAATACAAATTTGAAATCAGATTGATCGGCTCGGCTCTGATCGAATATCCTTAAAAAAATTACATTAAAATTAAACAACAGTATTACTACTGACAATAAAATCATGTATAAGGACTGACATTAATCTCCAAAAATTACAATTTAATAACATATTGGGGGGTCAAGCACTTTAGTCCTACCTTAGCATTGATTTTTATCTCCCGGGTTAGAGCGAGTGCTAAACATGGTACTAAACCTGTATCTAAAAACTATGCTAGAAACATGGGCTAAATCAGGGTTAAGCAATGTTAAACGGATATATTAAACCCCAATTTAGCACATATTTTTTAGCACCATGTTAAGCCATTGGTTAATAACCATGTTTAGCACTTGCTTTAACTCGGGGTATAAAAATCAAAGCTAAAGTAAGGTAAAAGTTCTTTGTGAATGCCCCCCCTTTTAGTTCCAAAATGTCAAGAACATCCCTATTCTACGTTCTACCCTCCCCCTCTCCCCTCCCAAGAACAGTGTATTAACTCAAACCTTGAAAAACTGGTGGAAATAAATATTTAAAACAGGAATGAATTTGATCCCACAAACATCATCATATCAGACTGACGCTACAGTCAAATATTTGTAATATTCCGCGTACCGGAAGTGACAGGTTTCTGGCCTTCCTATTCGTATTAGAATTTTGATATTTAAGCTACAGGGGGTTCTTCAAATAACACAAATTACAACAATCTTAAAATTAGGACAGTCTTAGCGTATTCTTTATTGTTGCGCTAAGACAGTCTTAGGTTAAGTTTAGGTTAAGTTTAGGTTAAGTGGTGTTATTTGAAGACCCCCCAGGTTTGTAAGCAGGGGGGTCTTCAAATAACACAAATTTCAACAATCCTAAAATTAAGACAGTCTTAGCGTATTCTTTATTGTTGCGCTAAGACAGTCTTAGGCTAAGTTTACGTTAAGTGGTGTTATTTGAAGACCCCCCAGATCACTAACATAATTGTAAATTTTCAAGATTTCGACATGAATTTAAGAAGACGAACGGAAACCTCTCACTTCCAGCTGATATTTAGAGCGCGGAAAAAAGTCACATTTTTTTCAAAAAATAGGTGCCTAAAAAGTCAACTTATTTCTGGAAAATAGTCTACAAAAAAGTCACTTTTTTTAAAAAATAGTCTATAAAAAAGTCACTTTTTTTTTACAAAATGCAGCAAAAAGGCGTTTCAAAAGTGCCAAAGTTAAAGTGTGTTTAAATTTTTTTATATATATATATATATTTCTTTACAAAGACTTCCCGTACACAGGCTGAAGTCTTTCTTTCTTTACTTATTCTTCTTCCCTTTTTTTTTTTTTTTTTTTTTTTTTTTTTTACAATATGAAGAAAATAGCTGAAATGAACTAAGCAGTGTCAAAAGTCACAAAAAAGTCATATTTTGCCAAAATAGTCTCAAAATCCAAAAATAGCCTAAAGTCTTTTTTTTTATATAAACTTATTTTAATCCACTTCCGGAGATCGGTGGACATCCTAAATGACAACAAAATAGTCCTCATGTGCACAAAATGTCGAAATGACTCTTTTCCGCGCTCTACTGATATTAATTAAATTTGATTGTATGTCGTGTAAATACGCAGGGAAAAGCCTTGCATAAACTGTAACGTATTATCAATTTTCAGCAAATTTGTTTTATAAACCTTTAATTAAGTACTTCTATTTATTAATTACACACTAACAATTGTAAATTTTAACCCCCAAACCTTCCAAAACCCTAACTTGAACATTTCACTGATTCGTGGGGAACGAAGGTGGACACAATCGTAAATTCTGTCCCAGTATTTGCTGTGACTGAGGGAAACGTGGAAACCTCAGCCAGGATGGACGCTACAGCTTTTGTCAACGATCAGGAAGTTCATTGGCTCTAATCCTGGAGAACCACATTGTGAAAAGCGCAACGATATACCTCTGGGTGGAAACCACGATTTTTTTTTTAAATGATACCCATGAAATTATTAATCACACCACGCTCGGCGTTGCTTCACTTCGGCAATCTGATGAGACCCGGTCAAGTGCACTGCGCCAAATGTAATACTGATTTTTTTTTATTTGTTTATTTATTTATTTTTTTTTTTTTTTTGCTCCAACGCGAGAAATTCAAAAATTTATAAAATTTTGGTTTCTTGAAGTCAAACTTATTTCCACGTGAAGTAAAAAATAGTCATCCAATTAATATGGAAATAAATTTCTGGGACACTTATAAATTGATTAAATGGGTAGCATAATTTTTATACACTTTATGCTTTTCTGCAATAAAAAATGACGAGTTTTAAAAAAGAGCTTCATTCATTAAAAGATTATAAGAAACAAATGATGACAGGAAAGATTTCAGCAGGAGCAGCTTGATGTAACAGGTCCCAACACGACTTCAGAATCACTCAACAAGTACACGTACTTACCTGCAACCTCGCTGCAGTTTGGTCAAGTATGTACACGCTGGCATGCTCTCCTTATATACGAAATTTATACCATTTTTTGTGTGTCTTCAAAATACAGTGATATTGATAATTTTTTATATTGATAATAATTGGCATGCAACGGCAGTAACAGTAAGTTTTTGTCATTTTTTTAATTCTCTTATCCTACTTGATAGTTGTATTGAATTTTATTGCAGGCAAAACAAAAAAAAAAAAAAATGAACAACTGCATTAAAAATGGTTACATTTTAACATACTAATATACATGTCATATTTTATGTTAGTGGGAGGTGTGGCACAGTGCGCTTGACCAAGTCTCGTCAGATCACTGAAGGCAAGGCAATGCCGAGCGTGGTTAGTAGTTGGATGGGTGACCATTTTTTACAAAAACGACGTTTCTCACCCAGGGGTAAATTGTTACGCTTTTCCACCATGTGTGATTCCCCTGGTTTTGGACCATTGCACTTCCGGTTTATTGACAAAAGCTGTAGCATCCATCCTGGCTGAGGTTTACACGTTTTTCTCAGTCACAGGCAAATTTCGGGATGGATTGCAAGGCCGTGGCCACCCCCGTTCTGGTAGAGCCCGCGAAACGCTAAATTAGAGTTTCGGAAGGTTCTGAGTTTCAAACTTATAGTAAGTAATTAGTAAGTAGAAGTACCCAGTTGTGGTTTGATCTCTCTCTCTCTCTCTCTCTCTCTCTCTCTCTCTCTCTCTCTCTCTCTCTCTCTCTCTCTCTCTCTCTCTCTCTCTCTCTCTCTCTCTCTCTCTCTCTCTTTAAAAAACATCAAAATATTGACTCTCTTATTAAATCAAAATTGAAATAAATATTAATCATAACTATCATAAGGAATTTTATTCTATTAAAATGTTTTTTTTTTTGCAAATAAATTGCCAGAAAATTGTTTACAATTTTAAATTCCTTTGTTTGATTTATTATTATTGTTATTTTTATTTTTTTCAGTGATTTTGTTGTGCTTTTGACCAATATCCATGCAAGGACTATATACTGGGAGGACGGCCTTTATAGGACAACTTATTGAAGAACCTCGATACTCAACAATTCTCGCCAACCTTCGGGGAAGTCCGCTAAATGAGCCACGTGCTCGGACGTTTCTTTGAGGACGTCAAAGATTTGACAGCTTGACAGATTTGACAGATGGCTAATCAAGCGGCATCTGTGACCGCGGTATCTTTGTAGCCGACTCTAGGCCAATCAAATGAGCTAGAAAATTCAAGATCGTGACGTCACTGGGTTGAGAAAATGGCAGCGCGTTGGCGGCAAAAAAGTTAGGCCGTCCTCTTATATATAGTCCTTGATATCCATGGTTATTATATGTTGTTTTGTATAATGTTTTAGTGTAAGCTATATTTTCTGACGTCATCAATGTTGTCTTGTATACGACCTTTATGTTCGAATAAAAAAAAAATAAAATAAAAGGCTGGCGTACACCAACGTTCCTTCATACAGGTTAAGACACGCACGAATTTCGTGCGTCATTTTCGATAAATTTTTAGACCCCATTGCACCGCGAAATTTCAAAAGTAGCTTTGCAGGATTGGCGCGTTCAAAATTTCACGGAACGATGTGGCCAAAAATACTTGAACGTGATTGGCTAAGCCTTTTAACATTGGTCGAATCATTGGCTCACACAGGATCGCATGATTTTGCAACGCATAATTTAAAAGGTAACCTATAATATCTATGTGATCAGATATACATCACGTGATGCATACAGCTTCTTATCGCAGGCATGCGATCATACCAAACTGGTCACAAATTTTTATCATACGGTATCACAGATTCCCGGACAACTCGGAGCGGGGGCAACTGGGAGCAAGACGGCTTGAGGCCAAACCAATATATCTCCGAGTTGTCCTAGCAACATGTTTGGCTCCAAGCCGTCCGCCTCCCAGTTGCTCCCGCTCCTAGTTGCCCGGATACCGATATGATACTACAGTCAAATTAATTTGACATTCTTTCCTGAAGTAGCCGGAAGTGCAAAGTTAGCAGTTTTTCTTTTTGTAATTCAGTTTTAAAATGTTACAGAGTGATTTGATGCAGAAATTTTGAACTTTATGTGAAAATGTAACGCTGAATTACGAACAGGAAGATAAGAAACTTTACACTTTCAGCTATAACTTCCGGAGGAAATATCATGTGAATTTGACTGCATGTGATACAAAGTCAGTATGTGCGGCCTCTTTAGCTTTCTAATTTTCTTGATATTTTCTTTTATTGTAACTAATTTGCATACCCGAATTGAAATATATTTCATCTTTTCTTCGCTATTAAACTCTCCTCTCGTCTTTTGTCCTCTTATTTTGCACCATTTTAGCATTTTAGAAAAACAGAGTTACGTTTTTTTTACTCTTCTTGAACATAAAATTTTAAAAATATTAAAAATATTATAGGTGGGATTCACGAAGAGTTAAGGAGCGTTTTAGGGAGAGATATTTTTAAGAAGTGTTTTTTATACCAGTTAACAGGTAAGAAAAACACTTCTTAAAATATCTCTCCCTAAAACGCTCCTTAATTCTTCGTGAATACCATGGCACCCATTGTCTTTATTTTATCCTCACTTTGAGTGAAGAGGAAATAAGATAGGTTTAGACATGTAGAAGATGAGTTGAAGACATAATTTTTCAACTAGGGTGGCCATTCTTTAAAAATGTATTTAGAAAATTAGCTGTTGAATTTTTCTTTCATACATGCGTGATTATAACATTTACCATTCTTACAATTATAATATATTTTACTGCTTCAAGAGATTGCAAAGTAAAATACTGCGGAAACTCTCGATAAGTTTGTGTAGAACTGGATTAAGTTATCGCCCGATAACTTTTACGTTTTATAACATGTGGCAATTGCATTGAACAAACTTATCGAGGTTCTGTAGTATGTTATCACTTTTACTAATATTATAGAAATTATTTTTTATAAAATCTAAAAAATTTACTATCCTCAAGTTTAATTACTACATTTCATCTTAATTCATTTAAAAAATGTCTGTGGATTATTATATAACTAAGATAGACATTATCATTTTTGCAAGGCTATTTTTAGCTTCTTATCAATGTTTGCATGCATGCATAGCAGGAAGGGAAAACTAGTAAAATTATTATATCCATCGTGCTGCTAGTACGACGCCGACTTGGTGCCTCGCTCACACCAGTGACATGTGTAATGTCGAATAAAATTGAATGAAATTGCTGAAGAAAATTGAAATTTTAGGACTTTGTTAGAACATGTATTTCTAACCGAGTCCATAAATATTAGATTCCTACACGAAAGATTTTAATTTTATTAAATAATTAAACCTCATTACATTGGTGAAAGGTCCTGCTGGTGTTAGGGGAGTACCAACCGATTTCAGCAACCGTAAATGAAAAAGGTCTCCGGTTGGAATGTGAGCGAGGGGAGACCGGTTTTATTTTTATTACCTCTCGCAATGAACGATCGAGGGTACTTCACTTTAGCTTCCTCATTTTTGGTTTGTCTTGAAAGTTGAAGGCAAACGTTTCACGCGTTTCATATGACAAAAAATGCTGTATGTTGTTTTGTAATTGAAATAGTGGCAAACCATATAATATATCTCCCAATAACACTTGATGGGGTATATAGTCGTAATTAATTAAGATATGAATTGATAAATAAAAGTTATCAAAATATTATTTATTAATATTGTATTTTATAAGTAACGTTGGTCAATTATACTATAATATTTAATAATTATGTATAATAAGTTAATTAAAAAAAAAATGATCACAATTCTTTGTACATTTGAATACCTTTTTTTTTTTTTTTTCCTTTTAATTTTAACATTTTAACCTACACTGAAGTATACCTGAAAAATGGAAAAATATATAATTTAAAAATTTATAAATTGCTCGAATATTAAATAATATGAATAAAAGTCTGGTTCAGCATACATGGTAAAAAAAAATGTAATTTTGGGATATTTTACAATTATAAAAAAAAAAAATGAAAAATCTAACAAAATGCAAGCGGAAAAAATTAAAATATAGCGAATAAAATTATATTATCATAAAAAATTAAGGTAGATGAATGTACAGTACATATATGGAACAACATATATATATATATATATATATATATATATATATATATATATATATATATATATATATATATATATATATATATATATATATATATATATATATATATATGTACATATATATGTATATATGTACACAATAAGTATTCTATATCCTGTATAGCTTGGAAGCGCCGTACTATATATGTATATATAATACAGTATTATATATAATAATAATAATTATATATAATACTTCTTTGCTAAAAGGACACGCCGTTCGCCCTTATATAGGAACTGGCATGATGCTTGAGACGGGGTATTAAGAACGGTTAAAGCAAGGAAATTGAGATCTCAATTTCCTTGGTTAAAGGAAGCCAAAGAAAGGTTGGTGTCCACGGCCTGTTACGCGTACCGTCCCAGCATATACTGAAGTGAGACTGAGGGAATCGTTGTAAACCTCATCAGTCAGGTCTGCCTCTACTTTTTTTCAATGTATCAAAGTGATGTCCAAAGCCTGGGGCACAGTTATACACAAGTGCATGAATTCACTGGGTTGAAAGAGATACGGATTTACCCCAGGGAGGGAGCAACGTAATTTTTACTTGAAACGGTCACAATACATAATATATTATATCCAAGTACTAACCATATTCAACGTTGCTTGACTTCGGTGATCTAACGATAATAACTCAATGCACTGCGCCACGCTCAACAAATGATAAAGTCTTCAAAATTAAAAAATAACATATTCCAAACATAAAAATACAGACATCGAAATGTTTTAATTGAATTATTAATATTATTATCCTTAAAGTTATGTGCATCTCAATTAATTTATATTATCACTGAGTCACTCTTCTTCCTCCCTCTCCCTCTCTCTCTCTCTCTCTCTCTCTCTCTCTCTCTCTCTCTCTCTCTCTCTCTCTCTCTCTCTCTCTCTCTCTCCCTGCTGTTATGATTTACGCTCTCATAAAAAAATAGACAACCTGCTGCATGAAGATTTCTTTATTGCGTCTTTGTAAATAGCAATGAGGTACTGACCAAAAAGAAAGTTTCAAGTTTTTCAAAAGGCACGAGAATTTCATGCAGAACAAGCCCTATTACAGCATTCTACGACAATTTCCTGATTTTATATGAATTTTTAAAACCTCTCAAAAATGACGTCATAGCAGTGAATTTTAAATGGAAAAATATTTCAGTTAGCATTGCCAAATCCCATACTTAATATTGGAATGTAACCAAAACTTCATTTGCAAGGTTTTTAGGTGCTAGAATCACAATAATGAAGGTTTCAAATTCCTACCTCAATAACTTTTCATTTTAGCAATGTTAACTGATGCATTTTCCAATTTAAGATTCAATGCTATGACGTCATCAAAAAAAGTTTTAAAAATTCATATAAAATCAGCAAATTGTCTTAGAGTGCTCTAGTAGGGCTCATTCTTCATAGAATTCACAGTACTTTTTACTATAAGTATTGCTAACTCAAATACCGGTCAGTACCCCATTCGGCATAATATATGATATAAGTGTCATTTAAAAAAAAAATCTTTTAACAGTTGAAAATGTTTCAAACACAACAAGTGATTCAAGTAAAAGGGACGTCATTACAATACAATCTCTTTGGATATTTGCTTGCATATTAATTTTATAATTTAAATATGACCGCGAATTCACATTGTTTAGAACTTATCTTTTGTTACTGTTATAAGGGTTTAAAATTTAAAATATTCCTAAAAAATATCAGGAAGTAACGCAATAGGGTATCGACCACTGAACTATATACCATGGAAAGTTAACGCCCGCTCTTCTACACCCTCCGCGCTGAGGCAAAAAAAGTTTCTCCTCTTACCATCACAGCTGATCCCTTAACATGAAATAACGTTGAAAAGGTCTGACCTTCCTACTATAGTGGGAAGAAATAGTGGGAAGGAATCAGCTGGCAGGCAGGTAGAAGCAATCTTTATTTGCTTCAAACCCTAGTGTGTAGTCGCGCCTCCTGGTATCGACCTCAATTTTATTTATTGCAGAAATGGATAGACGGTGCAATGTTATGATATCCTGATTTTTTTCAGATTTTTTACTGATCTTAAAACTTTTTTAAAAAAAAAGAAATATATAAAGTCATTTTTTGACGTCATGAGGCGTCTCACCATAAGAAAAAAAGATAGGAGTTGCCGCCACGTGACGTCAAAAAAAGGATATTCAATAATTTTTTAAAAATACTTCCAAGGCTGATGTAAAAAATCTGAAAATAATCAAGGTAGCATAACTTTGCAATTTCTGTTCATTTCTGGGAATTAAAAAATTGAGGTCAATACTCCATATATAATCAATTTTTGCTTAATTATAATTCTTCATATAAATTTTTAAAATTCAGTAAAAAAATAATCACGTATTTTCTAATAAAAATATATTATTAATTAATATGTTGCACATGTGATCTGTTGAAATTTTTGAAACGAATGTACCGTCGAATGTTTACTGGAAAATAGCGTAATAATTTCTGGACACATGCAATTTGTTAAAAAGCATAGATGTTAAAATATTTTTACAAGAATTGTGGCAACTACCATTTCTTTCATGTATTTCATTTTTCTTCAAGACTCTTGAATGAGCTATGGAGTTTTGTATTCTTGTTTTATCCGGTATATTGTAAACTGATATTAAGCTTCATGAAAATCAGCAAAACATTGTGATGTCATGTTCATATTTATAAATATTTCACATGCAAGCATAGTAATTGAAAGATATTGTTCCCTGTCTTCTTCATCATTTCATCATTCTCTGCTTTTCCATTATCTGGGGGTATGCCATGGTCATATAATAATAATATGCCATGGTGTAGAGGTAGAGAGAGCGAAGAAGATTTTTTATTCTTTAATTACAATAGATACATTTACACATTTACAGAAGATTGAGAGATTAAGAGAGGTAGAGAGAGAGAGAGAGAGAGAGAGAGAGAGAGAGAGAGAGAGAGAGAGAGAGAAAGAGAGAGAGTGTATTAGTGAGAAGGGAGGATTGAGGGAGTGGCTGGGCGATTAAAAATTAATTAATTGGGATGGACATTGTGAAAAAAATGTGAAATTACGATTATCTATTTCTAATACATAATATACATGTTGACTTAGTATGTGGAACCCTGTTATAATTACTTGTACAAATTGTACAATAATATTCTTTGTATATATAGGATTTAAAAAAAAAAAAAACATAAATTTTTATATATTTTAAATTTTACTCAGAGTTCTGAAATAATTATTGATTTTTATACTGATTGTTATCTATTTATTATGACTTTTTTTTATTAAAATTTTTATTGAAATCATATAATAATATATAACAAGTATTTACATTTTTATTTATCTGCTACATACCAACATTATACTATTGAATCAATAAATTGTTTTAGAGTCAATTAAAACCTAAGACTCTTCCTGTATCAAAGAAAAGAAGAGATTATAAAGGAATCAGGTACTTAGTATGTGGTTTGTTGTAGTGGTTTGCCACTCATTTTTGCAACACCCAACACACGCCCCGCGCGTGGCACATGGCAGCTACCTGCATGATATATAAAATTCGACCCTTCGCGCGGTCAATGTAAATCAAATGGAGAATCAACTATTCGTAATATTGTTTTATTACAACAATATTTGCATTTATAGAACAACCGTTTTTATATGAACTACTCAGTGCAAATATGAGCGCACTGTGAAAAAATTTCACGTGCGTACCTCATATTTGTAATGAGTTATAAGCTTTAAATTCTTGGTGCCTCCTTAAAACCAGAGGGACCTTTTAAAAAAGTTTAATGTTGCTAACTTACGAGGGTTAATTATTTAGTTTGAAAAGTGAGTTTGATAACCGTTGGCCGATTCAAGTCGATGTGCGCTCCAGCAGCAGCCGCTGATACGACGAGAATCTCCCGCGAATCATGGGAACCTCCTCCCGCCCCCTTCTTGTCGTATCACCGGCTGCTGCGGCCGCGGGCATGCTTGAATAAACCAACGGTTTTCAAACTCACTTTTCAAACTAAATAATTAATTGTAAAATAACTAGGCATCGTACGTAAATATTGAGCCACAGGAATATTAGAATAATTCATAGCTGCCCGAACATGTAAAAAAAGTATTCACTTTGGTACCCCTTTAAGGATAATTGTCACTAGTCTTAGGAGATAGTGAATCACTCTGATAATTCTAGTAAACCTTCCTTACATTATAACATAAATATTTGCGAAAAAAATAAGCAAAAGTCGTTCTAATTTTTAAGATATACATTATATAAATAGTGCGAATATCATAGGAAATCTGGCAGCTATTAGTCAAATCAAGTTAAATCAGCATCTATTTCAACTAAAAATATGAAAATCTCAAAAACTGGGCTGAATAATTACTTTTTTTTACTTCAGAAAGTGAACTGTCATTTTGTTCTTTATGTTCTGATCTAAATTTTATATATATATATATATATATATATATATATATATATATATATATATATATATATATATATATATATATATATATATATATATATATATATATATATATATATATATATATATATATAATATATTTTACCATCCAAAAATAATTACCACATGGTGACAATAATCCTTAAAGAAATGCATCTTTTGCACTTCTCAATGCAATGTGATTTCCACTGAATGTGATTTTTTATTATTATATTTGGATAGAGCATCTCGAGTAATTTATTGACAATTTTTTTTAATTTTTTTTTTGAAAATATCCTTAAAATCGAGGGTAAAGATGCTGTGACGTCATAGTCATACAACGTCTTGCCTTATGTTATACGTGTTAAAAATTTGCATGACTAAAGGTGGATTTTCATGATCAACAACGGCAATGCGACGCGATTTTGACGTATAAAGGCGGATTCAGATGTTGACAAAAGCGACGCGATTTTCTCACACAAGCTGTGCAATCCTATGCGGCGAGCGAATTCACCAGGTTCCGGCAGCGAAATCGCGTTAATTGTGATGCTCTTTTTTTTAATCGCCAAATATGGCCGCCAATAGATATCACAGCAAGTGCGCATTAATCGCATCGCGTCGCAGGCTGGAAATCGCCATGTGCGAAATCGCCTTAAGTTGGATTTTCATGTGCGATTTCCAGCTTGCGACGCGACGCGAATAAAGCGCACTTGCTGTAATATCCATTGGCGGCCATATTGGGCGATTAAAAGAAAAAGAGCATCGTAATTAACGCGATTACCGGTGAATTCGCCGCCGCATAGGATTTTACAGCTTTTACGTCAAATGGCGCCGCGTCGCTGCTGCCGCCCTTGAAAATCCGCCTTTAAGCTGTAAAATCCTAAGCGGTGAGTGAACATTCGCCGCTTCAGTGTCGAATTCGCTTTCGCATATAATTTCGCAGATTTTGTGATAAAATGGCACCGCATCGCCGCTGTCGCCATGTTTCCCTCATGTGCAGTCACATCAGGCAAATGCCGGGATGGATTGCAAGGCCATTGCCGCTCCCGTTCCGGAAGAGTCCGCGAAACGCTCAAGTTAAAGTTTCGATCTCGAAAGTGGTGTGAAGTTGGCCCAGACCATATCTGATGGTTCCAGTGGTTTTGGAAGGTCTTGGGTTTCAAAGTGGTATGTAATTAGTAAGAAGAAATACTCAATATGGTTTGATCAAAGAAATATATAATTTATATTAAAAATTAACTTCTGACCATTTTATTTATTTATTTTTATTTTTGAGACATGGAATTTTCTTGAATTTGTTATGAACGCCCCTAGAAACACGCAAGGACATTTAAATTTATTATTGACAGGTTATTTTGATGTATATAGAAATAAAAAAAAAATATTTTTTATGGTGTCTGACAGCTTCGTGTTTTATATCGCAAAAAGTCACGGCACGTGTGTCCATAATCGCGATGCAGAAAAGAACTTTTATCAATTTATTTTATTCACCAAACCCAATGGTATATTTAATGAAAATAAAGTTATAAAATATTTAAAAATTCTCTTATTAATAACACATTGTAATTAATTATCAATTAACATGATGTCACAAATTTTCACTGCATTTTTAATAATTATTGAAAACGTGCTAACCACGTTTGACTTAGGAAATTCATTGAAGATAGCAGCTAGGGTATAGGGCAATATTAAGGGTAAGGTAACACGCCCAATGTTAAAAGAAATCCCACACATGAAAATTATGAAAAAACATTAAAAAATGTTTTCCTCTACATTCCGAATTAGTAGCTAAAATATATATAAGGTATTCTAATTCAAGTAAGTTTTTTACTTATGAATTTTTTAAAAACTAGATCGAATTTTTATACCTGACATTTTCATGTTTGGGATATTTAAACATTGGGCGTGTTACCTGAAGTGATCTGGAAAATTATAGTTTCCACGTTTCCCTTAGTCATGAGTAGATACTTACTGCAGTTAGATGGATGTGTTATGTCATGAACATCAATATCAGAATATTGTACACATTTAGGTTTGTATAAGGAATTAAGAGAGAGGGGTAGAAAGAGACATATTTGTAAATAAAAATAAGTATACATGAAAATCACAATATCTACACCTCGTGGCAGCACGAATGTTACACTTTGTCAATATCTCCTACACTTTTTTAACGGAAAAGATACTGTGACGTTATAATCATAGAAAATTAAGTACGCCGGGAGTTAAAGGGTTGAAGAGGATCGCGCACTGCCTTCGTATCGCATCGTATGACTTCGTATTATAAAACTTTAGAACTGTATGTTTCTAAATATGAGAAACATACTATGTCATACGATACAAAACGAAGCTGTGTGCTCACGTAAAACTGATGACATAGGTTCTTATTTTTATATCATACACTGCAAAATCATGATATTCTGTGTGAGGCAGCCCTAACATGAACCTCAAAAATAAAAAATATTGCTAATATTCAATTCAAATTTCTCTGTCCAAGCATCAAAATTTCATACAGGTTGCCCATGCGGTATTTATAGAAGCTAACTTGTGGAAGGAAATCATGCCGGCTGAAGCCGGTATTACACGATACAATTTTCCTAACTATTGCATACAACTTTCCCTTACAAGAAAACTTAATCTCCATTTGTTTGCATGGAGAGGAAATTTTCTTGCAAGGAAAAATTGTATACAACAATCAAAAATATAATATCGTGTAATACAGGCATTAAATTGTGTCGTTTAATACCAGCTTTACATAACATGCAAAAATTACATAAAGCATAATTTTAGTGAACGATTTTTCGTACAAAGGATATTCAATTTGAAAGATTTTTTTATTTTTTATTAAAAAAAAAAACACATAATTATTACATAACAAAAAAAAAACAGTTGTAGTGTATACAAGAGTTTAGAAAACTATTGGACTTTTACCTTTGCTGCTTTTTTTTATTTTATTAGGATACACCCCTATAAGAGCTTACAGCTTAAGGTATAGGGAAATGCCGGTAATGAGAATGGATAATTAAGGTAGATAAAAGATGGTTGTCATGGCTTGTTACGCTTCCCAGCATTCACTGAGATGAGACTGAGGGAACCGTGAAAAACCTAAGTCAGGACGGACACCTCTACTATTTCTTTTTCTCAATGGACCAAAGTGATGTCCAAAGCCTGGAGAACCACACACAAGTGTATCACTGCACTGGGTGGAAAGCGAGACGAATTTACCCCAGGGAGAAAGCAATGTAATTTTTTCTTCAAGTGGTCACCCATCCAAGTACTAACCTCGTTCGATGTAGCTTGACTTCGGTAACCTAAAAATAACCGTTTGCACTGCGCTACGCTTAATTTTTAAACAACAAGACTTGGTTTTTCCTTTTTAATTATTAAATGATATCATTTTAAAACCTGCAAATATATTTTTACTTTTTGCAAATAAATTTAAGCTACTACCACCAAGATCTGCACTGACTGCGGCTCCAGGCAGACTCACGCCCAGACCCTTCAGTGCTCACCGTCAATATTTTATTTATTTTGATTATGACATTTCTTAGTATTGAATTTTAATTAATGCAAGGATATAATAAACTAGTCGTGCTGCAGTGCAAATTAATTATAAATTATAAAACAGCTCTTAAACAAATAAGAAAATTGTTAATAATTTGGTCAACCTATAATAGAAAATAAATATTTTAAACTTATAAATTCACTATGAAATATTATTAACTGATTAATATGATAATATCTGATTTTTCCTGGCAATGAATTCTCGTTGATTTATATTTTTTTCTGCTGTAAAGATAATTCTGACTTATAATTTTTTTTCTATATCAATATATCATTAACATTGCCTTGCAATGTTTCTTAATTTATAAGTAAATTGAATAAATAATTTATAAATGATTCTTTAATTTATAAGTATATAAATTTGTATTTATAATTATAATAAAGTTATAGAATTGTTGATTTTTTACATTAAAAGAATAATAAAAATAATATTTACAGAATCAAAATGTAATAATTTAATTATATTTTCTTGCAATTTATGGAAAGGAGATATTGTTAATATTTTTTAAGAAACTTATTTGCTTTATATTTTATATAATACTTAATTTTTACTGAATACTATCTTCTTACGCATGTATGTACAATAAAGTAAAACAATAATAAAAAATCTTAGTCACATGAAGGAACTGTGTATTATTTATATATTTTATTACATCAACTTAGAAAGGTGTCCAGGTTATTACAAATAATATGCTCAAATACGTGTTACAATTGTATCCATATACATGCATAAAATGTGATTGGTTGATTTTACAACTTAATTTTTTATTCTTTATTTATTATTTTTTTATACAAATGTTTCACAAACAGCAAATTAAGACATATGGAGATAATCATACATATAACAAAAATATAAAATTTAAACATAACAAGACACAGGCTTGTATTTGTTGTTGTTAAAATAACTTGAATTTCAATTAATTTGAAAAATTGTCATTGAAAGTAAAAAAAATACCTTCCTTACAGCATTGTAGTTTTTTTGTCATTTTATAAATTTAGCTCCATTTTATGACATATTATTATGTACTACTTTTATCAGTAACACTGAATATTATTGCTGGTGTAATGTTTATGTTGCAACGATACTTTTATCAAGAAATGTGAAATAAATCACTGGAATGCGTTTTACTATCACTCTTTTTTAAGTTTTTGTTTTATCATGTAAAGTATAACTTCCATTGACGACTTTTGAAATATAATTTTGCAAAAAAGGGCTCTTAAAACAATTTTGAACATAATCTGCCTTGAATACCAATTATTATACCATATGTTGTTTTGTGTGTATCTAGCTTGTATTGGGAATTGTATATAAAATAAATTAATTGAATTTTGATCCCAAAATTAAATTTGTTTCATGTTGAGAAATTTGTTGGGGCTTTCGCTAGAGAAGGTACATAAATTTGTTGTCCCCAGTTATCTCCTATCCTCCACTTAAAATTTTAACTCCCAAATAATATACAGCTTTTGTCTTTAATGATGTAATGCCTACAACAATAAAGCTGTAAGATATATTTATTTTTATACCTTAAAAACATATATAACAACCATTAACGCTAGCATTACCAAGGAATTTTTTCACACGTATTACCAATTAAGGGCGGGGGGGGGTAAGGGTCGAAAAAACCCGCTATTTAAATCAAAATTTAAAAAAAAGTTATTCTCGTCATTTCTTTTTGCGGAAATACATTGCTGGGTGTCTTAGGATTAATTTTTTTTTGTCAGAATTTTTAAGGCAATGTTTTACAATTTTTTTCCCACTTTAAAGATAAATCTCAGTTACTTCGGAGTAAAAGAATATTTCCCTGCAAACAAATTGAATGAAATAAATTTTAAAAAAATTGAGAATTTTCTAAAACTTATAATATGGTTTGAGCAAATTCAGTCTTGCAGTTCTCTTACAACAGCTCCATTTCCAGTTTTTGTCCATAAGGCCAATGTTAAACTTCTACCTCAGTTTTCACAAAACTGATGACAGATTCGCTTCAAAATTTATATGCCACCTATTGATGGTGAGTTCTAAGTCCCCTGCAAGTCTTGTTGCAGTCAGGAGCTACGATTGCGAGTTATCAATCTACTGAGATTCATCCTTAAAAGAGTTGAGTCGTATCGAACCTTCTTTGGTAATGCTAGTTGATAGTTATTTGAGGGCATTTACAAAGCACTTTAACCCCCACTTTAGCCTCAATTTTTATCCCTGGTGCTAAACATGGTGCTAAACTAGGAGCTCAACATGGTTACCCCCTGGTTTAGCACCATGTTTAGCACCAGGGATAAAAATTGAGGCTAAAATGGGGGTTAAAGTGCTTTGTGAATGCCCTTCAATATGTTCTGATTTTATTTTTTTTAAGTAACTGTTTCAGATTCACAAACTGTTGGGTCAGTATTTGTAATAATTGTTTCTGTTGAACCACTAACAGTTGACGAAGTATTACATTCAATTGTTACGGTGGTTTGTTCTGTAACAGAATCAGTGCTACCAACTGTTGTTTCTTCAGTAGAACCAATATCAGTGGTACCAACTGTTCCCACACATCTCAATGTGCTGGCTTGAGATGTAGATGTACAATTTTCATAGATGTCACAAAGCACTTTAGCTACTGAGTTTTGTAAGCCTAAAAGTAAGTTAGCTAAGTTGACGTAGTCATATCTGTCATCAGGAGTCATCTCATCTTGTATAATGTCAGATAGTTGAGACTGAAACAAAAAGTGGACAAAAAATAAGAAAAAGTAAGTAAGTTAGAAAAAAAAATATATATAGAGGACATAAAGGTCCAAGAGATAGCGCTGACGTCTGAAATTTTTGCTCTTTGCATCGAGGATAAGGCAATACATATAGCATGGGGAGAATCACAAAAATTATCAAGTTTTTAGGAAAGAAATCACTTACGAAGTTGAAATATTTTTTTGTATTTCTCAGAAAGTATTTGACAACTAATTATGGTGTTGTCATTTATTTCTGTAAAATTATGCTGTGGCTGCTGACAGAGCATTTACATGATTTACAATGTTAATCATATACAGCAATCCTCGCCAGACGCACGTAATTTCTGCAGTTACCACTAGGTTTGCACTAACTTTATGACGCCTATACTGAAATTAAAATATATTTTATTATATAGGTTGATTAGGTTCCCCTAGCTTTGGACCATTGCACTTCCGGTTCATTGACAAAAGCTGTAGCGTCCATCCTGGCTGAGGATTCCACGTTTCCCTCAGTCGCAGACAAATGCCAGAATGGATTGCAAGGCCGCATGGCCGCCCCCGTTCCGGAAAAGCCCGCAAAACGCTCAAGTTAGGGTTTCGTAAGGTTCGGGGTTTTAAAGTAGTATGTAATTAGTAAGTAGAAGTACCCAATAGGGTTAGATTAAAAAAATATGTTATAATATTATATTATAAATGGTAATTATATTGTTTTTTCCTCGTCTCTAAATGTTCCCTTCTGAAGCCTTGTTAATCAGCATGCCCGATGTTATTCTTACGGGGCATGGTGATTGACAAGGCTGCAAAGGGAAATTTTCCGAGGTGACGAGTGTACATTAGTAAACAAAAATAAGTAAGTTTAAGTTTATAAATTTGTAAAGGCATCAAACCTGAAAATTGTAAATGACCTTCCTTCTTTATGCTTGTATTGCAAATAAAAAGGTGGTAATGCAGGGAAAAGTATTTTGACTTACAATTCTGCGAGAAATATCTTCGGTGTCTGAAAGTAGTACAGCCTTCCCCTCGTCCTCGCTCCTCTCTGAAAAAGACGTGTTTTTAGTTTCAGAAGAACTGGGTTTAACACTCGGCTATTTATAATCACTTATTTTAAAATATTCTGATCCAATGTTTGACTACTATATTGAACTTTTTTTTTAATTGAATTAAACCATATAAAATATAAAACCGGTATTACACGATACAATTTTGCATACAAATTTTCCTTGCAAGAAAATTTCATCTCCATACAAACAAAGGGAGTTGAAGCTTTCTTGTAAGGAAATATTGTATACAAGAATCAGAAAAATTGTATCGTGTAATACCGATTTTTTATTACAAATATTTTTGGATTTAAAAAAATATATTGAATATCTCCCTCTCTCTCTCTCTCTCTCTCTCTCTCTCTCTCTCTCTCTCTCTCTCTCTCTCTCTCTCTCTCTCTCTCTCTCTCTCTCTTTCTCTCATTTCTATTCCATTTCTGTAGTAAAAATGTAAAAAAATTCATCATGCTAGCCTATTTTGTGGTGCAGTGGGGCGTAAGTGGTAACGTACTAAAATCACACGTGACTTATCTTACCCTAGTTGAAGAATTACGTCTTCAACTCATTGTTTACACGTCTAAACCTAATCTTTTTACCTCTAAAACACATCTTATTTCCTCTTCGCTCAAATTGAAGATGAAATGAAGACAACATATTTAACACACTTTATGTTCAAGAAAAGGAAAAAAATACGTAATCTTGTTTTTTTCACCACTTTTTTCCTCTAAAATGGTGCTAAATAAGAGGAGAAAAGACGAGAGGAGAGTTTAATAGCCAAGTGAAGGTTAAATTAATTTCAACTTGGGTAGCAATAATCCTAGTTCTCTGGATACGAAAATTTGATGCTTCTCACCTTTGCTCTGCGCTGCAGTCAGCAAAAAGGCTGCCCACAAGGTCACGTATAGGACCTTCATCATCGTGATCTGTAACATCAGTAAAAATATTCAGAATTGAGACCACGAGGCGTGCCTGCGTCAAGTACACAAAATGGAGTACCGACCTCGATTTTTTTTATTGCAGAAATGGATACTGGGTGCAACGTGCCACCCTTATTTTTTCAGATTTTTTATAGCACGGAAATGATATATGACTTGTGACAAATTATTGAAAGTGTAGTTTTATAACTTCTTCTTAAGAAAAGGATAGGACTTGCCACCGCGTGACGTCACAAAAAGGACTTTCAATAATTTTTTAGAAATACTTCCAGGGCTAAAAAAAAAATCTTAAAAATGTCAGGGTAGCAATTTTCAAATGATAACTGCAATACGAGTATTATGAGAATGATCAAGTTTTTAGAGCAATACAAAAGATATTGAATAATAAAAAAAAAAAAAAAAAAAAAAAAAAAACAGAAAAAAAAATACGATATTGATTGAACGCGCTAATAAACAAAACAATTACTGTGTAATATAAATATTATATAAATTTTAATGTGTGTATGTGTGTATATGTATTTGGGTATAATGGAGTATCGACCTCAATTTTTTTTATTGCAGAAATGGATAGAGCGTGCAAAGTTATGCTACCCTGATTCTTTTCAGATTTTTTAGATTCCGGGAACAATTTTTAAAAAAAATATTGAAAGTTTTTTTTGTGACGTCACGAGACGCCGCTCCTTAAATAGTTCCTGGGCTCAAAAAAATCAGGATAGCATATCTTTGCAAGTTCTATCCATTTCTGCAATTAAAAAATTTAGGTCGATACTCCATTCCTGTGTAATATAAATTAATAAAATTTATTGTGTGTATATATTTGGGTATAATTAATTATATGATTATTTAATTTACAACTTTGAAAAATTGTTTTATGTTAAAGGCAGGAGATGTACAGTCATCGCCTTGGAAAATTTCCCACTTGCAGCTTTGTTAATCACCATGTCCTTTTATATTTTTACGAAGAAGCGTGATTGAGGGTAAGGTAACGCACCCAATGTTAAAAAAAAAATCCCACACAATGAAAATTATGAAGAAAAGTTAAAAATATTCTCCTCTACATCCCCTTTCAGTAGCTAAAATGTCAAGAATGCGAGCTAGTTTTTGAGTTATGAATTTTTAAAATTGACTGTAATGTAACATGGAAGTTCCATTTCTCCGTGTTAAAAAATTGTATACCTGATATTTTAACTACTGATAGGGGATGTAGAGGAGAACATTTTAAAGTTTTTCATAATTTTTATGTGAGGAATTTTTCCAACATTGGGCGTGTTTCCTTACCCTTAAGAAGGCCGCAAAGAGAAATTTTCCGAGGCGACGACTGTAATACAATGCAAGATATATTGTGCCCCTTAAATTTAATGGTTTATCTCATTACATATATAAAAAATTCTGGATCATTTGCATGTTTTAAAAAAGAATTATTTAAATATCTTATGATGAATTATTTGTTTTATAGCGTTTAAGAGTTTTTTACAAAAAAAGTAATGTGCTCCTTGGCTAACTAGTTATTTGTATATATATATAAATATATATTTATTATTTTTTTATGTTTTTTTTTTTTGTCAATGTTATTATGACTATATTATATTTGACTTGTTCTATGCTATTTTTATAGCCTAATAATGAACTGAATAAATCTATTAAATAAAAATCATGTATCATCATGCATGGAAATACTGAATTGGATTAAAAAATCAAACAGGTTCCAACACGACTTCAGATTCACTCAACAGGTACATGTTCTTACCTGCACCCTCGCTGCAGCTTGGTCAAGTTTGTATACGTTTAAACGCTCACCTTATATATGAAATTGTCATGATTTTTTATCTCGTCAATGTACGAAATTGTTGATAATTTGTTACGTTGAAAAAAGTTAATAGTGTGGAACCGAAGCAAATGACAAAAGGAAGTTCATTCTTACAAAAAAGACATGTTTTCTTTCCTCATGGCTGCCTGAACGAAGTGAAATGATTGTGGTAGCCATTATTAACTACAGCAAGTCTTAACCAATTTAAATTTATAATACATGATTTTTGCTTATAGGGTATGAAATAACCATTATTAATGTTTCCTAACTACCTAATATAATTAAATTTGATTCTATAAGTTTTAAATTATATATTGACTCCCTCTAATTCAAATTATGAAACTCACTAATTATTATGTTTTGTGTGCTATCTATTATAGAATTTTGTCAGTATTAATATTTTAGTTACATTATTTTGAAAAAGGGGGTGTTTGTTTTAATAGTCATTTCAAAAATTGTGTAAAATTTTATTCAATTACTTTTGTACACAAGAAACATACACAATTGGCACTTTACGTAACAGTTATATTTAACGTAGCACTGAATTTGACTTTTGATTTTTAATGTATCACATTTTAAATTTATTTGTTAATTGAATTAATTTCTATATCAATGCAATGCTGTATAATAATAATGTATAATTTTTAAACGAAACAGGCCAGCAGTAAAATATTTTTTCAAGGGGAAAAAACATAATGTGGGACATTCACACAGCACTTTAACCCCAATTTTAGCCTCAATTTTAATACCCTGGTGCTAAAGTCGGGGTTAAAGTGCTCTGTGAATGCCCCTCATTATGTTTTCTTCCCTCGTCCGGAATAATGAGCTATCTGCTATTTCAGGTGAGCGCAATTATAGGCTGTAAATCAATTTAAATTAAAGCTTATTATTGCGTTCACCTGAAATAGCAGACATTTCAGTTTTGCAACGAAATCGTGGTAAGCAGATTGCTCATTATTGCGGACGAGGGACGATATACAAATATTGTTTAATTCAAAATAGATATTAAATTCAATATACGTTGGATTCGAGATTTAAAATATTGCTGCGTACTGTATTATTGTCTGAATGAATCAATTTTATCACTAACTTACTGCTAGTTATTTCTAGAGATTAAAGGATATCCGATATTTCTTGGAAGATATTTCTTGGACCTCGATTGCGTAAAATCCATGTTCTTGGACAAAAACTGTAACAGATTTAGAATGGGCATTTTAATAGAATTTTAATACATCAATAGGCATCTAGTACCTATATTTTTTATGAAGGATTCAGGGGCACCAATTTAACTTACAGAATTTTCATTAATTATTTAAAAATATGTCAGGGAATAAAAAAAAAAAAAAACTGAAAAATTTTCAGAGTATTATAATTTGGTACCCTATATATATATTCATTTCTGTAATAAAAATTTTTCATGCAAGTTGTCCTGAATTCAAAAACAATGTTTGTACAAGTGATAACGATAACGAGGTATTTTTTCTTTATCAAGTAAGCGAGGTGAATATGAAATTTGCTGAAGCGTAAACACTTTTGATTATGAACGACGGCCCGTCTGTTTATCACAAATTTTCTCGTACGGTCTAAAAATATTATCATGAAAAAAATATTAAATTGTATTGAAAATTGTTTGAATAAAAGAAGTAGTCTATTATATAATATAATTATAAAGATAATTGTTGCATGCTTTCTTACATAACAGTCACAATATATTATTTATTCATTTTTTTTATTCCATCCAAATTACAAAAGAAAAATACAAGTAAAATTAAAGGCTGCGGATAACCAGCAAAGCACCACAAGCACAAATTCGCTAATGTGGCTGATACACTCAACTATAATTAAAT
The DNA here is from genome assembly GCA_949825025.1 of Siphlonurus alternatus. Classification (NCBI taxonomy): domain Eukaryota; kingdom Metazoa; phylum Arthropoda; class Insecta; order Ephemeroptera; family Siphlonuridae; genus Siphlonurus; species Siphlonurus alternatus. The sequence continues at coordinate 3,262,483 of OX463784.1, read as the reverse complement.
TTAACAGCTATAATATACTTTATGCATTGAGCTCTATACAAGGCTAGAGGGATAATGCCCTATACTTCTCAATGTTAAACTGTGCGCACGGTCCGGCGGGAGGAAGTGGGTGGGAGATTGCGCTTTCGTCACACATTCCAACGTATTCTCCTCAGAATTGCCAACTGCAGTGTAACTTTTAATACTTATTTTATAAGGAAACTTTCTTAGGTTGGTCAACCAGGCATTCGATAGCACCGACCACCACCCACTTTCCTCCCAGACGCCGTGCGCGCCTAAAACAGCTGATTAGCCCTCTAGCCTTGTATAGAGCTCAATGACTTTATGGTTGTGTCATATATAAATAATTATTAGGCAATAAATTTTGACAAGTAATAATTATATAATGGAGTATTGTCCTGAATTTTTTTTATTACAGAAATAGATAGAGCGTGCAAAGTTATGCTACCCTGATTTTTTTTCAGATTTTTTAGAGCCCGGGAAGTATTTTTAAAAAACTATTGAAAGTCCTTTTTGTGACCACGCGGCGGCAAGTCCTATCTTTTTCTTAAGGAGTGGCGTCTCGTGACGTCACAGAAATAACTTTCAATAATTTTTTAAAAATAGTTCCCGGGCTCTAAAAAAATCTGAAAAAAATCAGGGTAGCATAACTTTGCACCTCCTATCCATTTCTGCAATATAAAAAAAATTGGGGTCATTACTCCATTTATTATTTCATCACATTGAGTTGCAATTGAAAAGATAAATCCGGAAAAAGGGAATGTACAGTGATATAATAAATTTAATGTTCTAGCGGTATTCTTGATGTATCTTTTCACGCATGAGAAGTCTTTTTATAACAATATACCATCAATTTTTTGTATCAAATTTGAATTGGGCATTTCTAATTAGTAATGGACAACCTGCAAGAAATTTTATTATCGCATATTTGGATATAGGACCTCAAGTTGTGTATTATCAATATTTTTTATATTTTTTTAAACCCTTTACCACCCTTAAAATCAGGCTGCAAAACGCTGTGACGTCATAGTCATGCAATTATTTAACACGCAAGCATAGGGAAATGTGTCACAGCGTCTTTCCCCTCGATTTTGAGGGTGTTAGAAGGTTAAAAAATATCTGAAAAAATTTGACAATACAAAAATCAAGGTTCTCTATTCAAATATGAAATAAAAAATGTCATATGAAAGTTGTTCCTTCTCTCAGATTTTCTTTCACTCCCAGAACCATTTTTAAATATTTTTATTTATTTTTTTTTTATTACAAGGATACACCCCTAAGAGCTTACAGCTCACGGCGGGGTAGTGGGCAAGGAAAAGGATGGTGGCCACAACCTATTACTCGTCCCAGCATTTACTGAGTTGAGACTGAGGAAACCGTGGAAAACCTCAGTCAGGACGGACACCTCTATACTTTTTATCAATGGACCAAAGTGATTTCCAAGGTCTGGGGAACCACACACAAGTGCATCACTGCACTGGGTGGAAAGCGAGACGAATTTACCGTAGGGAGGGAGCAGCGTAATTTTTCCTTGAAATGGTCACCCATGTAAGTACTATAAACCACGCTCGACGTAACCTGACTTCGGTGATCTAACGAGAACCAGTCAATGCACTTGACCATGCTCAACCCTCAACCTCAACTAATTATTGAAATTGCGGCCACGCCCTCTGGAGGCGTCAATAGGCCCCATCCTTTTTATTAAGGATTCAGGGGTGCCAACTTAACTTACAGGACATTCAATAATTATTTAAAAATAGTGTGGGTCTCAAAAAAGTGTGAACAAATTCAGAGTAGATTAATTTGATACCCTCTATTCATTTATGCAATAAAAATTTTTCATGTAGGTTGTCCATTACACTTTTAGTTTGAAACTTTTGAAACTTTCATTTGAGCATTTTGCTGGTTTATAGATAACTTTACATGAAATTTTGAAAATTTAAGAAAGGTATCAATAACAAAAAGATAAAGTATAACGAATATAAAATATTTTAAGAGCAGCACATGATAGATAATTAACATGTTACGACTTCACAATCAATAAGTGACTTGTTCTTACCTGCACCCCGCTGCAATGAAGTCTCAAAAGTGACCATCATGCAGCGGTGGCCTGCTAAACATTTACATAAAATACTTATCCATACACACAATTGATACCATTTTTTGTGTGTTTGCGATAAGGAAAAAGTTATTGACAATTTTTTTGTGTCGATAATTATTGACGTGGAACCGCAGAAAATGAAAACGTAAGTTATTACCTTTTTAAAAACATTCTCTTATCTCAACCGGTGCAATGCATTGATCGATTCTCGTTCGATCAACGAAGTCAAGCTATGTCGAGCGTGTTTAGTTCTTGTATAGATGAGCGTTTCAAGTAAAAGTTACGATGCTCCCTCCCTGGGGTAAATTCATCTCACTTTCCACCCAGTGCAGTGATGCACTTGTGTGTGGTTCCCCAGGCTTTGGACATCGCTTTAGTCCATTGATAAAATGTAGAGGTGTCTATCGGATGAAATAAATGTTGATTTCTTGCTTATAAGACCAAGTGTTGAGTGAAATTGTTTATAATAACATAGTTTTCTCTTGAAACTTATTTCAATAAGTTGAATTGGCCTTTCGAGACGCCTTTTCGGGATGCAAAGTAGAGTAGCGCCACGAGATTGTTGGGTTGCTTACAGAACAACGGTCTGATGTTTACCTTCCCTTTTGAAGAACAACCTTACATTCGCATTGAAAAAAAAAATATTAATTACAAATTATAGACAGCACTTAGATATTACATTTATATCGTTTACATATCATCTGCTAGTTCATATAGTATGTACACAAGTTACAATTATTTTTGTGTCCTTAAAGTGGAGATAACTTCGATCAGCTGTTCAACGTAGTCCCCTTTGATTGTCATGTAAACCTTAGCAAATTCACAAAAATTCTGAAATTTTTTTGAGAGGCAGATATTAGTGCCTAAAAGTTATAAAAAAAGTTTCAAAACAATTTAACGAGCAGATTTTTTTTTCTCAAGTTTTTAGCTTATCTCTCTATGATGAAAATTAAAAAAAAAATAATAATTTAAAAAAAGTGTGCTCGTTAGATTGTCTCAAAAATTTTTCTAAGTCTTTTAGGCACTAAGATCTGTCTCTCAAAAAAATTTCAGAATTTTGTGAATTTGCTAAGGTTTACATGTTAATTAAAGGGAACTACGTCGAAAAGCTGATCGGCGTTATCTTTATCTTAATAAATAAATATATACCTGCCAACAAAAAATATTTTTTTGTTAAATGCTTTTTGTTTAAGGTTGCTCTTTAGGAGGGGAAAGGAGGGGAGGTGAACATAAGTTAAACAGCAATCTCGTGACGTTACCCTATATAGGGGATTGCGCTGACGTCATGCGAGGAGAGCCTGAATGCACGGAGTATAGCATATAAACAAAGTGTACAATAATATTTTTACTTAACTTAATAAAATATAAATCAAGACGCCCCTCCTTAAGAAGAAGATAGGACTTGCCGCCGCGTGACGTCACAAAAAGGACTTTCAATAATTTTTTAAAAATACTTCCCGGGCTCTAAAAAATGTGAAAAAAATCAGGGTAGCACGCTCTATCCATTTCTGCAATAAAAAAATTGAGGTCGATACTCCATTCCACGAAGCTTTTGCATGATGGATAAAAGAGTGCTGGAGGCTGGAGCTAAACGGAATGAGAAAAATAGTTAACAATTATTTTAATATTTTTTAAAGTCATTAGTTGAAAAAATATATAAGTACAAAATTTAATTTAAAGAATTGATAATAAATGTTGTAGATGCCATATGTATAGGAAATTATATGAAGAGCCAATTGATATAAAGATTGGTATTGTAGGAGAATAAATGAAAAAGAATTTTAATTAATATTACGGGTTTATTATTTCTTTATTTGACTTGTACTATGGTATATGCATATATTATATTTCTTCGGAAGATAATAAAATGAACTTCTTTACTTTTTATTTAACATATATGCAAGCAATTATTTCTAACTAATTGAAGGTAAAGTAAATTTCAATTTATTTTTATTCGACCACTGGTTATACAAGTACAACATGGATTACGTTTATATAAATAAATAATAGAAACTAAATCACAAACAACAACAGTAACAATAGCTTTGGTAATATTAAAATAAGAATACATAAAAATAAAACACTGAACTAATATTTTAAAAATTTTGATGAAATCCTGTAGCGGCGGCCGACAGGGTTTACAATTTAACCTTGACCGGTATATATCTCGTTAAAATAAATAATTTAAAAAAAATGAGAAAAAAATCTAAAAAATATCAATACATAATACTTCTTCTTTGCAACTTATTAGTAAAAACATTTATATAGTTCTTTAGTCGTTATATAGTTATATAATATGTAATTACAGTAACCATATGTAATCACAATATTATATAAAAAATAAAGCATATACCTCTATCAAACTCAGATGAACTTTCATATCGTTTATTGTGATAGAGATAGGTTAAGGCAATGTGTATGGTAAATTAGAAAATCATGTAAATAATCTTATAAAATGAAACAAAAGAACAATATAATCTGGTTTACAGTTCAATTTTACAAACTATAGAATTGATGTCTGATTAATTGCCTGATATTCCTGATATCCAATTCGTGGATTTTTTTTAAACACATGACAAACAATTTCACTGCTATGTTCTTTCTTTTCTGAATAGAAATAAATATTGAATATTATAGTAAATAATTAACGTTCATCAATCTGTTGGATCTGTTCGTAAATACACAATCATAAAGATTTTATTTTATTGATGAACCTTATATACACGGGATATAAGGTTCATCAATAAAAACCGATACCTTCGGATTGTGTATTTACGAAAAGAGCTCATAATTGTTGATTGTCTCTGCGAAAACAGCTACATTTTATTTTTAAAATTTTGCGACTTTTCATGTACAATTTTTCACCACACTTGCCATCTATAAGGGACTAATTTTTAAACTACATACTTCAAATAGAAAGTGCTGCCCTCTGAAGTTTTAATTTAAATTCTTTTCTATTAAGCAAAAAAAGCGCCAAAATGTAATGATATATGTTAAGTTTCTTATCAGAGATCCTACAGAGACCTTTGTGGCATATGGCCAGGGATTTGATCAGAGTTTCGCTGTTTCTGAGAGTGGCGGCACTGTTAAATGTTCGGCAAGCTCCGGTTTTTGCTGGCTGAAATTGCCCGCGCAGCCAGCGAGACTTGAACCATGCCGTTGCGATTCAGTGGCGCCACCACTCTCAGATACAGTGAAGCTCGGCCAAGCTGGTCAAATTTCTGGCCATAAGACACGGAGGTCTCTGTAGGGTCTCTGGTTTCTTATAATGTTGTAATTTTTATATATAATTTCCATACGTTTATTTACCACTTTGTCAATGTAGACACAATAAACTACAATCTTGAAATTGAAAATTAAAAATATTGAACTTTACATCACATGCGTAGTATATTTAATCTTGATAATCATACAATACATTTCAATATATAAAATAAAGCACAAGATTGTTCCTTAGCTGTCAAGATATACAAGGTCCAGTCTGATAATTGAAGCACATCCTAGCGCAGGTATAAAATTTTCGAGACTGAGGCTGGAACTCTGGCAGGCCGTGGCTAAGAGCACCCCTGAACAAGACACTTCGGGGTTGGCAGCCTTGGTTGGAGGGTGGGAGAGGTTGGCCAACAGGGCAACTCACCTGACTTGGTGGAAAATAAAAAATATATCTAATTTATATCTTACATGAACACTGAAAATAAATGTAATATAATACTAGAAAATATAAAGTAATAAAATAGAAAATGGCTAGATATTATTTTAGTACAAATTTATTGCTAGAAAAAGGAACGTAAATTATCACTTATGACGTATCGTACGTAACGTATGAAACGTGGTGGTGTGAATAATGCGCACTTGCAGTAAAATCCTATGGCGGCCATGTTGGTTTGAATAAATCCACGATTATTCCGTTTAAACATGGCTGCCATAGAGTTTTACTGCAATTGCGCTTGCTTTAAATTAAATTACCAGGCTCTACTAGACATCATTCCAAGTAGGACTGTGAAATCGATCTCGATTTTTGAGTCGGATCGAGCCAAAAATTTCGGGATCTCGATTTTATTGTGTACCGAAAACCGAGTTTTTCGAGTTTCGAGCCGAAATCGAGCTTTTCGACATTCGAACCGAAATCGAGATTCTCGAGATTCGAACCAAATCCGAGCTTTTCGAGTATTGGGCCGTTGCTTGAATTGTTAATTTATTTTTACTATGTAAATTCAGAAAAAATATATTTTATATACTTAAATACTATTATACGATATAGGTACTGCACATGTTTTCACTTAATGGAAGTTTTAGTTGAATATTCTTTTATACATATACGTTATTTGAATTGTGTTGTGGGGTTGTTGACCTAGTAGAAATACTACCTGGAGGGTCCAACACCAATGGACAGACACGCAGGGAGGAAGTAGCGGTATTTAAGGTTGACTGACATTTAAAAATGTAAATAAAGAGCTTTGCTTTAAAATTTTTATTCAATACAAAAATGAACGCGTCACTTAATTTTCTGCAAATGTTAAGTTCTTTCTTGGAAATCCTTTATCACACTGCAATTGACACATGCAAGGACACAAGCAGGTAACATGCTCAAGAAGTTAGCATGAGAATGAGGTATTTATAAAAAATATATTTTTTTTTATCTCGACTTATTCTTAAAACTTAATTCTTCACACGACTTAACAATACTGTGTTTAACTTTGAATGCTTCAATGTTTACGCTAAGAGGAGAACTAATATAGCATCGCTAACATATTAGAAAAAAATAAAATGAAAAATCTAGGAATATATAAAATTGTTTGACTATGAAGTAGGCATTATTCAGAGGGTTTAATATAGTTAATTCAATTGACATTTCATAACTGAAGGTCCTCAATTAAACAGAAAAAAAATCTTGTAGTTCCGCTGTGTTTTTTTTTCTACTAAATGGACAACATACATGAAATTTTTTTTATTGCAGAAATGAATAGAGGGTGCCAAATTATGCTACTCTGAATCCTTTCAGATTTTTTTGAGACCCAGAACTATTTTTAAATAATTATTGAAAGTGCGGCCACGCCCCCTGGAGGCGTCAGTAGGCGTCCAGTCTCTATCTTTTTATTAAGGCTGCAAGGGTGCCAACTGAAATCACAGTACTTTCAATAATTATTTAAAAATAGTTCCGGGTTTCAAAATAATCTGAAAAAATTCAGAGTAGCATAATTTGGTACCCTCTATTCATTTCTGCAATAAAAAAATTTCATGTATGTTGTCCATTATAGCACACACAAATTGAAAGAAAACGAGAAAAAAAAATTAAAAACATTTCTCCTTAGTTTGTTATGATTAATTTGCGTATTTATGGATTCTATAAAGATTATTGCACAGTTATCTATAAAGCAAAAAATAATCTTTTCGAGCTTTGACTCGGTTTTAAGCCATTTCAAGATTTGGCTCGATTTTTGAGCTTGGCTCGATTTTTGAACTTGGTTTGATTTTCGAGCCTGGCTCGATTTTCGAGCTTCGGCTCGAAATATCGGGTTTCGAGCCAACTCGAGCTTTTTTTTTCGAGATTGAGCTGAAGATTTTTCGAGTTTTCTACAGCCCTAATTCCAAGGAATACTGCAGTCCAAACAAGTCACGTAACGTTAGCAAACTTCTGAGATAGGTGTCTTTCACCTAACGTCATAAAACGATATGACATCACGATTTTGTAGGCAAAACATTGTCTGCGGCAGAGCAGATGCGTGCTGTAAAGTTTATTGAAAATTCGGCCACGCTCTCTGGAGGCGTCAATAGGCGTCCAGCTAGTCTCTATCCTTTTTATTAAAAATTTTAGGGGTGCCAACTGAAATCACAGGACTTTCAATAATTATTTAAAAATAGTTCCGTGTCTAAAAAAAATCTGAAACCATTCAGAGTAGCATTATTTGGTACCCTCTTTTAATTTCTGCAGTAAATTTTTTTCATATATGTTGTACATTGTCAATGTTCTTTTCATATCGTGCGAATCACGTCAGTTTGTAAGCTGCTTTATAAACAATTTTCCTTGCCTCAAGGTGATATAATGTTTGAGGTGGACCACTGCTTACTTTATCAAGGCCTACGCACTATAATATCGATCTCCATTGTTTTTTGAAATACTAGTCCTAGATTCTCAATTTGAGTTATATGCAACTTTGACCTCAAAATTTTCATGGAAAGAGTGTTTTTAAAATGTTGAAAACTAACACACGGCAAGATAAATAAATAAATAAATAAATAAATAAATAAATAAATAAATAAATAAATAAATAAATAAATAAATAAATAAATAAATAAATAAATAAATTCTTAATTATTCGGCAACAGTTACAGAACCAATGACCAAATAAAATAAAGTCAATAAGACAACATACAAAAAAAACAAACACATAATAATAGTACCAATAAAAATGACTATAATATAAATATAAAGGAAAAACAAATATAACAGTAAAATATTGGTAATGCATAATAAATAGGAAAAAAAAATGCTTAAAACCTTAAAACAGAGCATTCATCAAATTGCTCCGAAATTGACATAAAGAGGAGTTAAATATGTCCACATTACTATGATCAGATACAAATTTGTTGTAGAGATTTTGCACTCTTGAAGAAAAAACAAACTTTGATGCAGCAACACGCCCCCTCGGAGGCTTGAAAAGCACAGTGTGACGGTTGTACCGAGGAGGCGCATTCAAACAGAACAAACTCAAAATTTTACATGAATTAACACAATTATTGAGGATTCTATGCATGAATAGCAAATCACTAATATCACGCCTCACTTTCAGTGAATGAAGGCCCGCGCTACGACACAACGCGTTGTATTTATCTTTAGTGAACACTATATTCATTTTATTGCACCACAATCTCAGAAAATTCCTCTGTGTACCCTTAATTCTGTCTATTTTATCTTTATGGTGAGCCAACCACACAACAGAAGCATACTCAATAATTGGCCTGACAATAGATACATACAAGGAACGTAAAAATTTTACAGAAAAGTCACGGCTACATGATCTACGAATTATGCCGAGGATTTTGAGTGAGCTCTTACGTACTTTATCGATATGCTTACCATAAGATAAATCTGAAGTGAGGATTACACCAAGGTCATTGGTGACCTCAGATACTCGCTCAATCTCAATGTCCTCGAACTAATAGTGATACAGTAATGGGGCTTCCTTATTAGTGAAAGTAATTAGCTGACACTTATCCAAATTGAGGTCCTAGCGCCACAAGCTTGCGCCACAAGCGACACCACTCAATTATGGGGTTTAAAAATTATGCCTTGTGTGTGAATATATCATGAAAAATTTATTTCTATTGGATTTAATTTTAGAATGCTATATCAAAGGGGATGGACTACTATTTTTGTTCGCGCGCTTCGCAGTGCGCAGGCCATGGTGGAGTGGACAGTGGGTGTGCTGCATTATTTAACCTTTGTAGTCTGTTTGTTGCAGGGGGTGGCAGACTGCAACGAGAAGGGACTTCAACAATTATTTTATCAACATTTTCTGTACGAAATATATATATTATATTTCTATGTATCTTTTGTGTATATTTATAATATGTATAAAACAAATTTTTTTTGGACCATTAGGTCATTTGTGGTGTAGCAACTGCCATTAAGTTGCTGTTGTGTTCTTTTTGACTCCCAACCCTCAATTTAAAAGAATATTTTTTTAGTTATAAAAGACAAAAATTACTTAAAATTATAAAAATTATTTGCCACAAATTATTAAAATAGTTTTAGAATTGTTATATCATATTAAACTTCTATTATGTATATACCAAGGCATATTATCATGAAATAAATTTCTCCTGGCGATTCGCATCAAATTTCATATAATGTCCTTTGACAAATTTTGGCAATTCCATTGCTATATAGAAGAAAAATGTTTGGCAAGCAAAACTAGTTTATAAAATGAAATGTTGTGAGTTACGTCAACCCACACAGCATAAGATTTTAGGGTCTACTGCCTATATCCCGCGGAATTTTGGGCTTCTCCGTGCTATTCAAAACGCAAACATGAAAATGCCGTGTTAATTAAGGCGGATTCAAATGGCAACAATGGCGTTGACACGCCGCGATTTTGTCGCACAAGCTGTGAAATCCTATGCGGCGAGTAAATTCACCAGATAGCGGCAGCAATATCGCGTTAATTGCAATGCTCTTTTCTTTTTTAATCGCCAAATATGGACGACAATGTATGTCACAGCATGTGTGCATTATTCGTGTGCATTATAATGCATTATTATCACATGGTGATAAAATCACCATGTGAATCCGCCTTTAGGCGGTTTTGGTCTTATTTTGATTTAGTTTTAAAATGAAAATCATGTTATCTGTTTTTTATCCGAAATTTTTAGTCGCTCAAATTACAATCACTTTTCTGTACTTGATTTTTTATGAATGCAAAAGTAAGTTACACCTCTAGACACAACGAACATTATTCTGTTTGTATGTGAACGTTAGTAGTATAAGTGCACTTATAGCCGCTTTTTACTTTTTAAAGAACTACTACGTGTGCCACCATCATTTTTAGTATGGAAGAGTGGTGTTACCATATGAGGGGAGGTGGGAAGAGCGGTGTTTCCATATAAAGGGTGGTCCCGGGAGGAGTTTAGCCATAGAAGTGAAAGGGGGGCTTGGTGAATTTTGAACACAGGCCCTCTCTCACTCTTCTCTCTCTCATTCCCCCTCCCCTTACGCACACCTGTTTAACTCACGTGTCTTGGTTTAAAAGGACTTACCTGCTCAATGTTTTGATTGAAACAATACAAAACAAAATAAGGTGTGTTCTTAAACAGTCATTTTGCACTTAGTTAATTTGTATAGTAAAAATTTTACATTATTATTTTGGTTCCAAAGGTTTTTATTTGCCTTTACAGGTAAAGATAATTGCACTATTGATTCCACATTAAAATCAAAGTTTAAAATTAGAAAAAGGCCGTTGGACCAAAATATTCTAATTTTTCAAAAAACGTTGACCCACATTCTCCAAGGGAGTGTTAATGTTGACAAACCAATATTAACGAATTTTTAAGTTTTGTGGTGGGGAAGGTCATAATATAAGGCCTATTTCAACCATTGCATGGCACAGTTTGATGATAGCACTCAGCGATGGATGATGCTAGTGATGAAGACTTTGTTAATTTGTGCGAGAGCTACGAGTTAAAAGAAACGATGCTATGAAGCTGCAGCATTATTGTGGTGTGATGCAGTGAAACTGCGGAGTCCAAAGACGCCGCCTGGTGCACCACCATAGAGGAGGCAAAGAGTTCACTTACCGTAAGTGTTTGTTTTCTTATACTTTATCTTGTGGTTTCTGTACATGATACATAGAGTCAAAAATATTTAATTTCTTTATATTTTTTTTATAGTTCATTAATATTTTTAAAAAAGTTCATTATTAATATTATTTATTTTTTATGCAATGTAATTAAAATTTTAATAGAAATTAAAACTATCGTACAATAAAATGAGAGGGGAATGTTTTAAATAATAATAAGAAAAATTATTTTATGAAATTTAATATAAAATTTTAATTTTTATGTCAAATTTTAAAATTTTAAAATATGGTTGCCCCTGTAGCAATGGCTTCATCTTCAAAGGACCCGGACTCTAATGCAAATAGTTCACAGCGCGTGGTCGAGGGCATGTGAACTATTTGCAGTAGAGGCGACCACACATCTTGGTAGAAGTTAGGCATATTATGGATGTGGGGTAGCAAACTTGAGCGTAGCGAAGAAGCTAAATGCTCCAGCTTGGCCATCCGTGCAGCTTGAATGAAATGCAAACGTTCATATTGATGCACTACATGGATGGGGCGAACTGGAGGCAGAAGCTCGTAAGATCGCCGAGGGTGCTCGTGTGGCAGCGGTGTGTAGCTGTACGTGCCCTCTAGCAGTGGGTACGGGGAATAACGTGGGCTGGTCAGAGGAGTAAACGGTGGTCGGGTGAGCAGGCTTGGTGGTCGGGTGAGCAGGCTTGGTGGTGGGCTGAAGGGAGGGTCTGTGGGCATGCTGGCTGATTGTTGCCGGAAGAAGGGAGTTTAGGCGTGTGGCGATGGCGAGCGCGTGTAATCCTCTTCCAAGGCAACAGCTGCTTCACCCACGTGGTCATGAGCTTTGACTTCACGCAGAACGAGAGCAGCATTGGGGCTGTGAGGCATGCTAGGAGAGGCAGGCGGGATAATAGTGGGCCAGGCTACAGGTCGATGCAGCTTTCCGAGCGGCTCAACGATTTGTATTTTGGCCCTCTAGCGGAGGCTTCAGACAGTTATTATAAAATCTGAGATGTTTTTCCTTAAATTTTTATTGACTCTGGCGGACTCTGGTGAGATTTTTTTCAAAACAAATTTAGTAATGTCAGTTGACTTCGAGTTATTTTAAGAGCTTTGTAATAAAATAAATGGCTGCACTTTGTTGTCAACAACGGATCTTCTTATAAGAAAATTGTGTTTTACTGCTGTTATTACTGTTATTAGTGATATTACATTGCATCATAAGTCATGGAAAGTACTCAGATTAGTACATTAGGTATGAAGAAGACTGCGGGAATGCACAAGTGCTACTGCTGCGGAGCAAGAAGATCACAGAATTCTAACAATATGCATACTCCTCGTGTTCATCTATTTAGGTTTCCTACAGATATTGAAAGGTAAATCACTAAAAATAAGTTAATTTGTATGATTTGTGCTACATTACTTTACATACTACGCTTGTGAATGTAAAAATATATACATATGCATGAACCTTCATTGATGTTAATAAATGCAATATCAGGGGCAATGTATGATACAGTATGATATGCTTGTATGCATATTGGTCATAACTTCTTGCTTATTATAGATTAGCTTCGTTTACATCTTAATCTTCTTGGTCTGCAGATTGGTATAGTAGTATATAGTATTACAGTTTATATGGTATGACAAATCTTACACACAATCTTGCACAGCTTATTTTATAAGGTGGACTTCTAACTTGAATTAGTGTGGATGGGGCTGTCATTGCCATACTTCAGAATTTTTGTTGTAGTTACAAGGCAAGTGTGCATATACTGCTTACTGTATGATTAAACTAACCCATGCATGCTTTACTTGTATAATATACTGTATGCATATTTTGTATGGTAATCCATTCATCAAAGGAAGAGAAAATGTAGATTTTACATATTTAATGGTAGGTAGTAATTATGTGTGCTCTTCATTGAAAATATTTTGTCTTGTTGTGTCTTTTAGAGTGCAACTGAAGCATGTGTACATCTGTTAGGGAGGGATAACTGGATGATGTGTATGCTGTCACGAATAGTCAACCCGCATATTTTTTTAGTTGATTATTATTTCTATTAATATAATAAACAACAAAAACTTTCTTCCTCAGGTGCACGAATTGGATCAAGAACGGCAAATTTGACGAGCTGTCAGGCAGATCTTCAATTGATCTAAACAAAAATGTTACGCTTTGTGATAAACATTTCACTACAGATCAATTCAAAAACATACACAAGGCTGGATTGAACTGGAATGCAGTTCCCACAATTTTTCTAGTAAGTTAAATTTTATGTACACATCCAATAAATAATTTCCTCTAACTTTTCGAAAACTTAGTTTTAGTTAAGTATGGTAGAATTAAGTTCACCTAAACTACTGGATTATTGTATAAAATTTTGTGAGTCGTAATCAATTTTCAGTATGGTTATTAAGGCCATAAAGTTTATTCGTATCACTTGTTGCAGTTGTAAATAAATTTTATACTGAATTGCCAGGTAATCTAGAACTTTTAGATAAATGGTTAGGTCAAAGAATATAGGCTTGCCTAAACCTAGCCGACATAAATCAATTTCCTTTCTATAATGTAGCTACACAGGCTCAAATGTTTGAAGTTTCTTGTATCTCAGTTAATATCTCTGAGTCTGTAGTAGGTCTGTGAATCTTGAGCGATTGTTGTTGATTTCCATCCAAAGCCGTTACTTTAAGAGATAATTTTAGACCTAATAGCATCTTTTACGTTGTTGTAGGAACCAAGAGATCAATCTGAAGTGGATAATCCTGTGTTGGCTTCACCAGCCACAACAGTGTTAAATGTTAGTGTCACATTTAGCAAAATATTGCAAGGCTCAAAAGACTCACCTTGTCCACAAGATTATCATCCTACTGGCCCTGATGTAAATATGAACACAATGAATCAATGTATAGACAAAATTAAAATTACAAGTAACTCAAGAAATAATGACAATTGTGACATAAATGATCCACAAATGAATGAAATAGAAGATAATGTAACAAGTAAAATTAAAACTCCTAACAATCAATTGCAAAAAATTCCCCTGAGCAAAGTCACAACATGTTTGGCTCAAAGAGTCCCTGAGAGAACTGACAATCTCTCAATAGCTGACCAGAGAGTTCAGTTAGGAAGAGGATTATATAATTTAGGAAATACTTGTTACATAAATGGAGTACTGCAGTCACTGTTCCACCTCAAATATGTCATGGACAACATTCTGAAATTTGACGACGGCCACAACGGTATGTTTTTATTTTTGTTTATGTGCCAATGTCAAATTATTTTCAAATTTGTAAATGCATGTGAGCTTAAAAAATCATTTATTTTTGGGTTCAACTTTATTTTTGGGGGTAAGGAAAGGGGGGGGGAGTATACTGATAATCATTTTTAATTTTTTATTTTCTCAATTTTGTTAAAAAAATTATTTATTCATTTTTTATATATATATTATATATTTTTATTTTACTTTAAATATTAATAAAACAATTATGTAACCAGTGTTAAAAATTTATAGTTTGGTACAATAATATCTTTCCTTTCTCTTGTAAGTAATGGTGAACACAATTGTGTGCTGTTTTTGTTGAAATATACAGTGTGTTTTACAAACATTGTGTCCTATAGAAATTTATGGACATGTTTTGTAAAAAAAAAAAAAAAAAAAAAAAAAAAAATGTTTTTGTCCTACATGAGTTTCTTTTTTAATTTTATTTTCCTTGTTTCAGTGCCGCAGGAGAAATGTCTCATTTGCTCTTTGAAAATTGCTTTAATGGCATCCAAAAGACAAGTTAATATGGCTTATTCTCCCAGAGGCATTGTCTCAAAACTGGAAGGTACTGCAACTTTTTATATTTTTTAGGAAGATAATCCATCTTAATTTTTAAGACTAACTTTATTTCTTTGTTAACAGTCATAAGTAAAAACCTCATTCCGGGCAGACAGGAAGATGCCATGGAGTTCCTCACTAGCCTGGTTAGTGCTGTTGACAAACCCAGTCATGGACAGCTCCTTCAACCTGAGTTTTGTGGTCTTATTACAAGTAAAGGTAATATTAATTATTCCTAATAAAACTAATCATATGACCATTCTTATATTTTTGGCAATGGGCTTACGGGGTGTAATTTTTTTACTGGCTCAATCAAAAGAGGAGGTCGAAAAATATCCCTTGGATTTTTTTGCGATTTTTTTTTAGCACTGCATCATACCTAAAATGGAGTTTAAAAATGTCTCTTGACCTGGAGGCTCCATCCGTAATGCCTATGACGTCATTATATTCTTTGGTTCAACTATATAACACTTGTAAAAAATTATTGCATTGTTGCTTGTTTATTAAAAATTATCATTTGTTTCCATAACAACGTGATTGTTTAGAAGCATTATATAGTTTATCTAAAGAATGTAATGACGTCATAGGCGTTGCGGATGGAGCCTCCAGGTCAAGAGACATTTTTAATCTCCACTTTCTGTATGATGCAGTGCTAAAAAAAATCACAAAAAAATCTAAGGGATATTTTTTGACCTCCTCTTTTGATTGAGCCAGTAAAAAAATTAATTACACCCCTTAAGCCCATTATAGGTATATTGGGATTAAATTTTATTATTTTCATCGCAGTAAAAATATAAATAGCCCATTCCATGAAAGTAGACTAGAGCCTTCATATTTATTTTTATTATTTTATTTCACCTCGAGTGTCACATAAAAGTAGACGGTGTCAGTTTAAATGTCATATCAACCTTCTAAAAGTGTCATTTAGTAAGGTGCGAGCTTATGTTCTCATGTCTGCGCAAAACTCAGTTTTCATTTTTAGACATCAGCTGATAGACACTCTACTTTAAGCTCAACATTTTAAGCCCCACGTAACTGATAAAAACTTGTCATTTTAAAGATATATGACAGTAAAAAGAAAAAAAAAAAAAAAAAGAATAACAATAAATTGGAACCATTATAAAAAAAAATAAGTACTGCTAAAATTTTTGTGATTTAATGTTCATGTTTAGTTTTTTGTATATTCCAGTTGAATGTATGGGTGGTTGCGGAACTGTAGCAGTTGAAACCTTACCTAGTTTAGAAATAGGACTTCAAATTGATTGCAACTCGGTAAATGAAGCTGTATCTAACTACTTTGACAAATTAAGAATTAATGAGAAATACATGTGCACTGCATGTAAGGAACTAACAGATCACATGAAAACTAACAAATTCATAACAGTTCCAAATGTGTTAGTGCTGCACATTCTTAGGTTTGTAAACTTTTTAATGGGTAATTTGCTTTTCTTAAAATTGGGTTTCGATTGGTTTACAATTTCTTAACAATTTTCTGCCTATTAACACATTTCACACAATTTTTTTGTACTGATATACTTTTAATATTGACTTGAGTAAATTAATGTTTTGATTTAGAGAAGCATACCTGAATCAATAAAATGTCTTCAACAGGTATCTTATATTTCTGGTTATATTTTTTTTCTTCTGTTAACATATCATATATAAGTTCATGGTGTTTGTAATTTAGTTATTTCAAATGAATTATTTTTAGAAACATGCAATAATATAAATTATCGGAAGAATAAGGAATGTGAGTTGACATACACAATATATATGAATTTTAAATGGACTACATACCTGAAATTTTTTTATTGAAGAATGAATAGAAGGTACCAAATTGTGTTACTCTGAATTTTTTCAGATTTTTTTGAAACCCGGAACTATTTTTAAATAATTATTGAGAGTGCGGCCACGCCCCCTGGAGGCGTCAATAGGCGTCCAGTCTCTATCCTTTTTATTAAGAATTCAGAGGTGCCAACTGAAATCACAAGACTTTCAATAATAATTTAAAAATTGTTCAGGGTCTCAAAAAAATCTGAAAAAATTCAGAGTAGCATAATTTGGTGCCCTCTATTCATTTTTGCAATAAAAATTTTTCATGTATGTTGTCCATTACTTAAAAATAGTTCCGTGTCTCAAAAAAATCTGAAAAAATTCAGAGTAGCATATATTATATAAATTGGTGCCTTCTATTCATTTCTGCAATAAAAAACTTTTATGCATTTTGTCCATTATACAGCATAGAAATATTTTGAAGTAGGTCTCTGCACGACTTGCATCTTTTTTTCCAGCTTGCAAACTATTCTACAGTTTTCTACTGTTTAGCAATAATGTCATATATAATGATTACTTTAATATTGACAAAGTTTGACGTAATGAAATTTGTTTTTTAGATTCCAATATGATCCTGAAAAGAAGAGGATTGTAAAGTTTAAAAAGGCATATGACATTCCACGAGAACTTTCTGTTCAATTATTCAATTTTGGAAATTTAAATGAATTCCAAGCTTCTACTATTTGCAAGTTTAAGCTAAACTGTGTCATTAATCATGAGGGTACCTCAATCGATTCTGGACATTATACCTGTCAGGTATTAAGCGAGGAAGGAACCTTCACTAATTTTAATGATTCCAAGGTATTTATGTCAACTAACGGAGTATGAACACCAAAAAGCTCAATTATTATCCGTAAAAAGATATGTTATATGCAACATGTATCATGAAGCGGCATGTCACAAAAAAGTTGACAAAATTTAGCTTTTCTGTGCACCTACTCCAACTTTCACAATTTTGGGGGAATATAAATTTCATCTCCATAAGTGTTTTCTCCATTTTAGTTTTCTATAAATCAGTTATGGTACAACTATTATACGAAGCATTGAAACAAAAATTAAATGAACCATGGAAGGAATAGTTCATTTATATATATATTTTTTTTTTAAAGGATACTGCAGGAGTAAGCAACAACAATTTACGGATAAATATATCACATCAGGAGAAAATCTTGTGGCATAAGTTCACTCCAGCTGTTTATAACATAACTGTAATTGAATGCAACCATTTCATTCTTATTGTACAACTGTTGCAAATGCAAAGGACTTTTTACTGTGGTTTAATGTAATGACACATGTAGTACGTCAAAAGTAAAAGTGAAATAATAAAAAGTGCCCTGGTAAAAGGCATCCAGCATACCAGTGCTCCCGGAAATGTGTCCCACCGCGCTTAGGAGAAGACCTGCCCGAAAGGCTGTGTGACGGGCTATTTGCGGGTGGACCCGGTAAGCCCTCATTGCCCGCAGCTGAGTAGGAGACGCTGGATCGTAACATCTCCAACAGGATCAGCGGGCGCCTTCACCTTAGCCCAATTGGGCCCTGTGCTGGCGCCAAACCACCCCAACTTGGTTGGGAGTTAAAAACACCAAATAATAATAATAAAAAAACGAGCTATTTAAAGGTCCTATGACCATTTCACGGTATTAAGTCCACAGTTAGTATTGCCTCGGTAGGATACGGCTACATAAATAAAAAACTGTTTAATATAATAATATTAATAATAATATAATAATATCAGAGATTATAGCCGATGAAAAGGCAACTGTGACGTCATATGTACCCATTCAGCGGCGACAATATAGGAAAATACCTGCAATAGATAGGTTAATTATTCACTCCAGCTGCAACCACGGACATAATTTTAATTCTGGAATGTTGAAATTTTACCAGGGTAGTTTTGATAGTATTTGTCAAATGTCCTGAAAGAATTTTGTTGTTGACATTCACACAGACTGACTTATTGCATTAGCAAGAAGAGAAAAATGTTGCATATGAGAACAATGTTACAATGTTACATTTTTGGCATATCTTGTTACTGCAATAATTCAGTCTGTGTAAGCGTCAAAAACAAAATTCTTTCAGGATATTTGACAAATACCATCAAGACTGTCCTGGTAAAATTTCAACATTCCAGAATTAAAATTATGTCCGTGGTTGCAACTAGAGTGAACCTATCTTTTGCAGGGATTGCCCTACACCGTCGCCGAAGAACGCAGAGACCCTACAAAGATCTCCGTGTCTTATGGCCAGATATTTGATCTGAGCTTCACTGTAACTGAGAGTGGCAGCGCTGCTAAATGTTCGGCACGGCCCGGTTCTTGCTGGCTGAAAATTGTCCGCGCAGCCAACGAGAACAGGGCCGTGCCGCTGCAATTCAGCACTCTCAGTTACAGTGAAGCTCGGCTAAGCTGGTCAAATTTCTGGCCATAAGACACGTAGGTCTATGTAAGGTCTATGCGCAGAATGGGTACAAATGATGTCACAGGTGCCATTTCATCGGCTTTCATCTCTGATATTCTTGCTGCTGGAACAATTTTTTTAGGCAGCCATATCATACTGAGTCAATACTAACTGTGGACTTAATATTGTGAAATTGTCATAGGGCCTTTAATTATATTTCTCGCATTACATCCAGCCATCTGTGAAACAATGATTTCTCAAACTCTTCTCATTCAAATCTCATTGTCAGTTTAATTTCTTTGACAATTTAATACATTTCTGTTCAAGCAACAACGTAACGTTTTCAGTAAGTCTGTTGCATATTTTAACCTGTGGTTATGTGCATTAGTCTTACAGGTTAAGTTTGTGGTTGTTACCAGAAGATTATCCCTAGCAGCCAAGATATTCCAGTATTCCTATAATTTGTCTGCTTTTACTTGCTATTTTTTTTTGTTTTGTTTTTTTGCTTCTTTTTTTTTTAACTGCAGGTTACTAGAGATTCAAGACTTAAAACAGAAAACGCATACATTCTCTTCTACTCACAAGTATCGAGTGAAGCCCTTCAGGCACCAACACAGTTAACAACAACTGTGGTGGAATCCACACCTATTGCAACACCAGTAGAAAACAGTACTAAAAGTACAGCAGAATATATGAATGAAACAATTACGAAACCAAATCTTGTTTCTCATAAAAATTTAAAGAGAAAGCAAATCCCAGACTTGTCAGCCTCACTTGAGATTGATTTCAAACACAGTACCCCAAAAAATAAAAAAATAGAAAATACATCTCAAAATTTGAAATTTGCTGATGATATTTCTCTTATAACACCAAACACTTCTCCTTTTGACGGAAAAGAAGCACCTAAAAGAAATGGAATAACGAGCAATTTAACTCCTGAAAGTCCTAAATATTTAATTCCTACACCGGAAACTGTCGTCAATGCAGTACCTTCCCTACCTTTAACCTATGAATCAAGTGTAGAGAAACCTGTTTTAAAATACAATAGAAAAATTGCTCCGCGGTCTCTAAATTTCAAGAGTCTTCGTAATGCATCCCCAAGCAAAAATTCAGTAACATCTCCCTCCATATCAGTCTCACCAACATGTTCGCAGACGGTATCAATTGATAGTATCCCAAATCAAGAAAAAAAAACCAAGAGGTGTAAACGTTTCGAGAAGAAACTGTTTCCAGCACAGAAAGTGCTCTCTGGTATTGGTTTTAAACGAAAAAGTCAAATGACCCCCAGAAAAATTAAAATGTTTAACCAATTTCTAGAAATGAAGAAGATAGCAAGCAACTACTTAAATTTAGCAAAAAAATATAAAGGCCAATTAGATGAGATGCATAAATCACAAGATAAAATATTAGCACAGACACTTGAAGGTAGTTTACCTCCGTCCATGAGTAGGATAATTTTAAGTAATGTAAGACTTAAAGGCATTCACCCTAAGGGTAACAGGTGGTCTGTTGATGAAAAGCTAGACATGATTGCATTGTACAAAAATAGTCCCAGAAATTATGCTGTTCTCCGAGAACTCATAAAAATACCTTGCAAGAGAACATTGATTACTCTTCTCAATAAACTTCCGATGAGATCAGGTATAAATGAACAAGTATTCAAACATCTTGAAGAAAAAGGAAAAACTATGACATATGAAGAAAAGCTCTGTAACCTTCAGTTTGATGAAACCATGGTTAGAAAATCATTCCTACTGAGCCAAAAATTAGGTCTAATTGATGGTTATGAAGATTTCGGTCCTACTCTAGGCAGAACACACAGGGTAGCTTCTAATGCTCTTATCTTTTTAATTCACGGTATTACCAGCAAGTGGAAAATGCCTCTATCTTACACTTTTTGCCATCATACAACCCCTCCAAAAGTTATTATGCTGCTACTTTTAGAAATTATTTAAAAAACTTCGTAAGATTGGCTTTACGGTGGTAAGCACAGTATGTGATCAAGGTTCAAATAACAAGAAGGCTTTAAATCTATTAGGTGCTTCTGCAGAAAAGCCTTATTTTTATGTAGAAGGTCAGAGAATAATTTGTTTCTTTGATGCCCCGCACTTGCTGAAGTGCACCAGAAATGGCATAAAAAAGTATGGAATCGGTACAAATGGAGGTAGAATACTCTGGGAACATATTGTTAAGTTTTATGAAAATGATCAAATACGTAAACCCTTCCACATAGCACCAAATTTAAAAGATATCCATTTTAACACTACCTGGAGAGCTGCACAGAAAGTTCTTTTTGCTGCACAAATTTTATCCCATATTGTGGCAGTAAGAATCATTGTAGATGTTGATGCCGGAAAATTGCCCCCCAGTGCAAGAATTACAGGAATCGGAATTGAAAAGATTAATCAAATATTTGATTCTTTAAACTGCAGTTCAACTTCAGATGACGAAAACGTTTACCGAAGTGAAGTAAACAAAAACTCTAAACATGTAAACCATTGGAGAAGGATGATTAAGTGGGTTAAAAATTGGGACTTTAAGGATAGCCGAGGCGTGGAAATTCCCACTAAACTAGGATGGGTGTGGACCATGCGAGCCATGATTTTACTTTGGAAGTCATTGGAATCACAAGGAGTAACTTCACTATCAACTAGGAATTTGACACAAGATTCGCTTGAAAATGTGAATGGTTCAATTCGATACAATTGCGGCTGCAATCCAAATCCCAACATTCAGCAGTTTGAGGCAGCATACAAAGCAACAATTCTTAACAAAATGATGACACCTCATTCTAAGAAAAGTAGTTGTGAAGCAGATAAAAGTTCATTGCTGACAGATCTGAGAACTTTGCTTTGGGAGGAATTAAAACCTGTAGATGCAATAAATATTCAAGACGCAGCTCATGAAGACACAATCATTCTTACGGAAACAGAACTAACGTCAGAACAATTGAAATTTGCATCATGTGCAGCAAGGAAAATTTGTCTGAAAATTGTAAAAAATTGTAAATGTTCTGAATGCCTTGCAACGATAATGTATGGTGTACCAGGTAACAGACTATTAAATCTCATTGATTGTGACAAAGCAAGGCCAGCTTCAAAATTTGTACCAAAACCTGAATTTATTGAGAGCTTTGCCAAAGGAGCCAAAATGCTTGAAGAACTTGTCCCCTCTTGTGCATCAAAATCTAATTTGGTAGAGTTTTTAAGTACAGCAACCAATAATTATTTGGATCTCCCATGGATGGGATGCAACACTCATAATGTGTCATTGAAGTCTATTTTTATCAAAAATGTTGTGTACTTCGCAATAAATTTCTTTTGCAGGCAAGAAAACCAAAAAATCATTAACGATGCAAAAGAAAAAAGGTTTCAACGCTTGTTAAAGAGCCGGAGAGAGGAGCTACTTAGGCATTGACCTTGTCATTCATTCAAATATATTGTAATTTAAATGTTCGCAGCAGTTATTTTGTTAATAAGTGAGTAATTAAAAAAAATTGAATATAATTAAAATAACAATGAATTTTTGTGTGAAAATTTTGTATCCCCTATAACAGTGCAATATGTTTTCAAGTGAAGTGATATAGTGTATTATTAAAACTAGTGTTATGACATTTTCTTTATGAGTTCGTTCCACGGCAATCGGGAAAATTAATAGGTGAGTAACTCTTTAAACCTGACAGTACAGCTAGTGGTAAATTTTTTCCAATATTCTTAACCAAAGTCTTTTACTCGCACAATGGTTGTAACAAATTGTTTATAATGTCTGTCACATGAAGCCTTTTTCATTGTTAAACATGGGACGACGTAGTGCCTAATTTTGCCACCAGAGCAGAGAATGTAATGGCATTGTTGACGCTAGGCAACTGTGTCAACTTCATAATTAACGGTCATTTTCCATAAGTTAACATGTAAATCAACAACTGTCCCATGTTTTTCCTTTCACGCGACAGACATATTACACAACAATACTTTGTTTACCAACAACGAGCAGAAGACTTTGTTCTTAACTTAAAGAAAACGAATATTTTGCTTTTTTACCCAAACTTTTTTATTTCTGTTTGCAATGCTGACAGGGGTAAATTTTGTTTACATTACACATACAAAATGTGTAAGATAGGAGGCGCCAGCCTGTCTAGACTATACGAGTATTTTTGGCGGTTGGCGCCTTGTCAGACGTAAACTTACAGTCAAACACTAAACCTCACATCATATATAATATTCCACTTCTGTATTTAAATACTGACCAAAAAATTTCAGCATTTCTATTTCTAATGTTTATAATTTCAGCATTTCTAATTTCTTGTTGCAGCTAATTTGATTACGAGCAGTCTCGATACAAAGTGTGGAAGTACACCTGCAAGGAGAAAGTGTATGTGGAGAGAGTGAAGATATGTGGCCAGCCAGAGACCGGCACCATGCTCCAGGCCCACTGAGCCTCCAATACACTTAGAGTGCCCGTGAGATAATGAAGGGGGCCCGGATCTGCTAGGTGAGGGGCAGGGGGACACAGACAACGGAAGCTCTCCAGACAACAACAATAGTGCCACGCCTACCAGACTGGGCCTCCATCAGCCGAGTCTCGGCTCTCCCAAGCACCGTAACGGAGAACTCAAGATTCCACACTCCATCTTCTCCCTCAGCACGCATTAAGGGCTCAAACAGTCTGTGAAGGTATGATAGATGTTTGATACTGTAAAACAACTTACCTGAAGCTATTATATTAGTGCAAGGATTATTGTCACTATTGTAAATATTTTCTTTTTTTTTTTTTAATTTAGATAAGAATAAAGAGAACAAAAAAGTGTTCACATTTTTAATTAAAAAAAGTAAATATTCAGTCCAGTTTTTTAGATAATAATTTTTTTAGTTGAAAGAGTCGCTGATTTGACATGATTTGACTAATGGCCGCCAAATTTCCAATTATATTCTTACTATTTGTATCCTGTATAACTCTAGAAGTAGACTGACTTTTGCTTTATTTATTTTTTTTTCTGAAAATGTATGTTATAATGTAAGGAAGGTGTACTATAATTTTCAGAGTTATTCACCATCTCCTAAGACCAGTGTCAATAATCCTTAAAATGTTCTACGAAGTCCAAAATTTATTAATATGTAACCCTTTTGTGTACCTGCAACTTATATAATATCAGGAATAAGGAAAATCTTATTAATGATGTTTATTTATCTTTATTTACTAACAATAACATTTAGAAAATGTGCATTAAAATACTCCCTCTCCCCTTCCAATGTACATATATTGTATTTTATTTTGTTACATTGGTTAATGATGTTAGGAAAACACTTAGATTAACAAAAGCCTTTGGAAATTCTCTAAAGTGTGCTTTAGTGTATTTAAGATACAGTATACACATTTTAATAGATGTATAATAAAATAATATTCCATGCGTTTTGTCCACAGAAGCAGTACAGCTCTAGCTGCAGCCTGGATGGTCTGGACACCCCTGTAGATGCACACAGCACCCCCATTTGCCGTCCCTCGTCCCAACAGCAGGCCCGCTGCGCGTCAGCTGCAGAGTCCCCCTCCCATGTTGCTACTGCGAGGGTAGTCATATCAGTACTGGCAAGCACCACAACGGGGCATGCATAGGTTAGTCACATGCACCTTGCTACATTTTTAAATTGTATTGGGCTATGTAAAGCTGCTAGAGTTTAATTTTATTCTGGACCAGACTTAAAAAGTTATAACTTAATCAATTCAATTGGCAATGAATACTAAAGTTCATTTACATGTTGATGATGACTGCAAGACCCTCAAGATGTTAACACACATATCCTATTTTGCAGACATACCAAGGTCATCGAGTGTTATTAAGCTCGGGCCGCAGCGTGCTGTGTGTGTGGGTGTCTTGATACCCGAAACCCTGATGACCCTCTAACGGACACCGGCAACTGCATGACCCTCACCTCGAGTTTCAACAGTTCTGTCGATAACTCTCTTAGACAGGTGGGTGATGATACGAAAAATTTGGGATTTTATTTCCAAGATTTTTGTGTTTTACATCTCTAAGCTGCCGTAACTTTAAATGAGCTTTTTCACTAAAAGAAAAAAAAAAAAACACTAATGAGTGGCAGGACGCAGGACTCAAGGAGAACTGACGGATTGTGTGCAGGTACGCCGGTCCTGAGCTGGAGATGTGATCTCTGGGGGACAACCTCTATATCATGGCTTTCATTTCACCTAAAAGCTACCTTTTATCGCAATTCTAACAAAACTTCAATTTTTAACGTTGATTGTTAAATGGTAGGATATCTAAAATAAAACAATTTATAAAATTATTATTTTTTTTTAATAAGTGCAGATAAAAATGATATTTAATGTAATCATTAATTTATTTAGATATATTAGTACATGAATTTGGGATTCATCTCAGTCAAAAAATGGGCTGCTTCTGATATTAATTTTTAAAGAGTCGACTGCTGATTATGTACATCTTGATTTTTTTTAATCGAAAACAACACAAGAATTTATGCTAATAATACCTTCCACAACTAAATTTTCACTCTGTTATACATTAACATGCATGTTCAATAGAAGTGTTGATTGCCTCAGAACTGAAAAAAAAATCATCTTTTTGTCACAGGCGCTGTTATGCTGAGAGTGTGGCAGTATGCTGTGCAGGTGTGAGAGTCCGCTGCGACACCCACATGGCAAACCAGGGGGTGGCGCTTCCTGTTCCAAATTTGGCGACAACACCTCCGTGGAGGAGGTGGAGCTGTCCCCATCCTGTGCTACCTCGTCGCGCAGCTGGTCAACATCAGCACTTGTCTCGAAGTGTCCTCCTCAAGCAACAAATGATTGTCCCTAACCCAAATCAAGAATCAAAAATTCTGTTTCAATGCTGTGCATTTTTTACTTGCAAGGTTCACATGACTGCGTCATTCAGGTGATTTAATTGTTTGTCAAATGTTTGATAACAAACACACTTAACAATAGTATAAACACTCAAATTTCTCTATGATTCATAAGTATCATAAAATGAGAGGAAAGGAATGTTTTTTTTTACTTAAAAGCTTTTGTAACTGCCTTATAAATGCAGTGTTATTATTTTATCTCACTATATTATTTTTTTATTGTAATTAATGCAATTATTTTCTCAAGTTTGTAATCTACACTCCTCGCCTTTGAAAAGTTCCCTTCTGTAACCTTGTTAATCACAATGTCCAGTAAGAATAACACGGGACATGGAGATTCACAGGGCTGCAGAAGGGAACTTTTCAGCTGTGATAAGTGTACATTGCAGTATCTCATACTGTATTAGATTTTCAATAATCTTAGATTAATAACTGTGTAGAACAACATCTCAGAATAAGAAAAACAACTTGAGGGCACTGGTGGCTAATTGTGTCATAATATAAAGCACCGTTAAAAAAAATAAAATACATATAATTTTTTTTTTTTCATATCTGTCCTGTAGTACAGAAAAAACAAATAAATTTTTTATTTTCTTTTTCTAGAGGGGGAAATGTTGTTCATTTGTGTATTACTCTTAAATATTAATGAACTTTTTGTAGATAAATTCCCCCTTCTCTGCATTTGCCTCAAAGATAAAAATGTTGAACAGTTGCAATTATATTTTAATGGATTTATGCATTGATTGAAAAGTTAAGACTGTAATATTTTGATTATATTGTTATTAATTTTTTTAATTACAAATTTTTTATACTTTTATTCAGGAAGAGGGTACCAGGATAGTTTACAACCTAATGAGTTCTTTTGCATCCCTGTAAAATGTCATACTTACCTGTAACATTGTAATTACAAGATACATAACAAATACATAAAAAATTAAGCCAACTAATTAAGTTTTACAAAAACTTTGCAAAAATTCAATAAGTGGTCAAACTACTTTCAACACTAAATATATAAAACATTAATAATTTTATTGGTTAGCAGCAAAGTCCTGCACCTGATGTTTCATTTTGGTCTTTTAGAATTTTTTTCAAAAGCTAAATGTAAATGAAATTGTAAACTAGACTATCTAGAGCACAACCTATCTTGGTTTGCATTTTTATCCTACTATAATTATGCCATTGTATATATTTTTTTTCTGGGTTGCAAAACTATATATCTATATAAAGTTATCTCTTATGTAGCTTTTTATTTTGTACAAAGGGTATTCATATTGTATACATTCAATTTCACTTTTCAAACTTTTACCTTTACTGGTCGTGTTCGGTGTAATCCTTCTGTATGTAGTATGTTGCGATGGTTATTGTACTTAATTATGTATACATAATAGTGTTTGTATAGTGTTTGTGCACGTCACTAACACTTGCATGTACTATACACATATCACTACGTTTCCACAGTCAAACGTTCTCTTCCTCAGGTGATCTGAGACTCAGATATATAACGTAGTGATATGTGTAGCACATGCAAGTGTTAGCTAGGGACGTGCACGAACACTAAGTGAGCATCGCAAGTATCACAACATAAATATATAGTACATTATACAGAAGGTACATACCGGCAAAGATAAAAATCAGAGAAGTGAAATAGGATATATATATAATATATATATATATATATATATATTTATATATATATATATATATATATATATATATATATAATATATCCTATTTCACTTCTCTGATTTTCATCTTTGCCGGTATGTACCTTCTGCCATTATATATATATATATATATATATATTTATATATATATATATATATATATATATATATATATATATATATATATATATATATATATATATATAATATATCCTATTTCACTTCTCTGATTTTTATCTTTGCCGGTATGTACCTTCTGTATAATGTACTATATATTTATGTTGTGATACTTGCGATGCTCACTTAGTGTTCGTGCACGTCCCTAGCTAACACTTGCATGTGCTACACATATCACTACGTTATATATCTGAGTCTCAGATCACCTGAGGAAGAGAACGTTTGACTGTGGAAACGTAGTGATATGTGTATAGTACATGCAAGTATATATAATTAGAAAAAGGTATAAGAGTTTCAAGCAATTTATTTATTTATTATTTATTTTTTTATTAATTCACATTAAATTTAATATCAGTTGATGCATTAGGAATATTAGGATAAGAATCATGGATGAGAAATGAAAATATAAAATAAACTTAACTAACTTAATTGAACTAGGCTGTTTATAATGTAAACGGTAATTAATGTAATTATTTATATTATATTCTAAATTTATTTTCATTGCTAAATTTTTGTTGTATATAATATGTTTATAATAATGTGCCCAATATTAATTACGTGTAATAAATTATGATCATATATGATTTTATTAACACAAATAATCTTTGTTTCCTTTCACATTGATTTATTTACATACTTTTCATTAGTTGAGAACTAATTAGCACAGCAATAATTAATAATGAATCAGAAAATTAAATTTCTAAAAAAAATCGTCAGCTGGCGTCATCCGGCACGATCCGACACGGCCCGGCCTGGCTCGGCACAGCAGCACCCGGCACGGCACAGTTAAAAACAAACTACCGATCGACGCGCCACCTAATGGAGGCTTCCGAAAGCATTTTCTCGCTAAGATGCAAGGATTTCGCTACATCAAGAAGATGACTCGACCTGCAGGCTACTGCAGTCTGAAAAATGGCGGGAATATTTAAATAATTAAAATTTATTTACTTAGTAAACAAATAAATGGCGGACATATTTTTTAAATTTTAAATTACCTGGTTTAGACTATGCTCGGACACTAGAACAGTGGTCTCTCCCAAGTAGATTGATGATCCTAATCCCGAATCTGCCAGTGAAGATGAAGGCAGTGAAACTTCTCCGTCATTCAGGAGGTCCACGCTGCTTGCCTCGGAAGTGGCGGGTATCTTGCTGCTTGCCTCAGACGGTGCCGGCGATGCTGCGTCAGGGCGCCTCACGGGGGATGCAAGATTTAAGGTGGGATTAAAAGGCTCATTTAACGGGGTTGAGCACCGTAGCTCTCCCTCATCAGAGTCTGCCTCTATGATGGCTCCTTGCGGCTGCTCATCCTATTGCAATGAGCTGTTGTTTAGTGATTGCTCCAGATCAGATAACACGAAGTCGATGTATTCTGTAAATATTAACAACTGTTAAAATTTTGCATAAATTTTTAAAATTTTCCCTGGATTTTATGATTACAGGTTACTTACATTTAATTAATTTTTACACTTACCCATTGCACGATAAATCACTGAGGACACAGATAATTATTTTCAGGACCACAAAAAACGCACTGTGACTTGTAGGTTGTGATACTAATGGCTGCAAATGACACATTTACCACCTGAACACGTGATTAATGGCTATTTTTGTTCCAAAGTTTACCTTACTCCCCTGTGATTTGTTGTCAATTTGTTTTCCAAATACCTGAATGGTACACCATCTCTTGATCAAAATCACAACTATTTGAAATGGTTTTATTCAGGCTTAAAGCGGAGTCAGATCGGTTTATTTAACGCAGACCGGTTTGATTGTTTCCCAAATACTTGAATGGTATGCCATCTCTTGATATGGTCCATTTGATCTCAAAAATTTTTTGTCCTTAAACAATACTGATATTTACGATGCCATTGTATCATTTGTTGTACAATCTAACATGCCTATATAAACCTATAAACCCAAACAACCTCATTTACCTTATAACAAATACATCCACTGAGTGGCTGTCTGCCCTACTGTTTCTAACAAAGGTGACCATATCCAGGTAGCCACTGCGGACCGAGCTGTTATAAAAGGTGTTGGTAAAAGTAGTTCCCCTTCACAGTGCATAGTAAGCTAATTAACCACAAATTACCTTAACCAATTATAAGCCCTATTTACTAAACCCTGAGCCAAGATACAACCAACTCAAACATACCAAGTTACTTCGTACGTCGATGTATAGCCCTCAGGCTACTTTCCAAGAATGTAAGAAGATAAAGATGCCATTTCTTGATCAAAATAACAACTATTTGAAATGGTTTTAGTCAGTCCCAAACCGGAGTCAGATCGGTTTATTTAACGCAGACCGATTTTATTGTTTGATTGATTCATAATCCGAGGATGGTTTTAGTCAGGCCCAAACAAGAGTCAGATCGGTTTATTTAACGCAGACCGGTTTGATCAGACATACCGATCCTTAAACCAGTATGTGTTCAGCCAAACCGATCTGGACATGGGCGTCTAACGTGGCGGGTATTTGACCCTTCTTTAATCACTCTTCAGGACAATTTGCCCCTGTTCAGACCGCTACAGATCGGTATATCTCATCTTGAACCTATCTCAATCCATTCAATCGCCCAGAACCGGTGTCATACCGATCATATAATATTGTAACATGTGTAATTTTGAAGGAATTTATAAGTTTTGGTCTCTTTGCTGTATTATAAAGTCACATTGCGCGTGTTATCGCTGACCATTATTAACCCGGGGGCATTTAACCTGCCTCAATTTTTATCAGGTTATTGGTTATTAGCTATTTGGGGGGGGGTCTTAAATCGGTCCTTAAATATGTCTGCAGCAGTCTGAACCAGGGCGAATTGGTATTTGGTTTACGACCAATTCAGAACGATTTGATTCGGTCATATATCAGCTAATGAAAAGGTGACTAGCTGTAATTCTAGCCTTTTCATTGGCTGATATATCTGGCACCTTCTAGTCTACTGAACTGTCTAGAGTTAAACGAATATAAAAATTCATAAATTTGTTCATCTCTGTTATACATACTGTATGCATACCCCTACAGTATGCATACTCCAGCTATAGTAATTTCTTCATTTAAGCCTGCTCTCTTCCATCAGTGATCATTCACTGCAATCAACTCCTCCCACCTCCTCGCCTCCAGAGCTATTTTGGACATTGTCATCAGTCTAATGTTTCTTCTCCTGTCCTCCAGACACCCAACCCAGCTCCCTTATCAGCTGTCTCACTTTATTACAATCTTTGTGCTGTCACCAATAAATCTAACCCCTGTCCTTCTCAGTACTCTTCTTGCTTTCCTTCTCTGCATGGGTCATAATTTAATACATACTGTAGTAGTGTAGTCAGGTTTTGGTTTACAGCCCGGATGTGAATTGACAGCTTTTTGCCTGTATATTTAGGCTTCCGAAAAAAAAAAAAAAAAAATAAAAAAAATTATAAATAATTCACCAAACCATCCTCTCCATGAGCATAATGTGAATCACCATAGGAATCTTCCTCAATTGTGTCCTTTACAAGAGAAGAATTAATTATCCACATACTGTATTGAATCTTAATTTTATTACGGATCTGGAATGCCGAGCAGAGTTTGGCTTCAGTCTCTGCTGCTTTAATAGAGAGTGGAGAGTTAGAGAGAATTGAGATGGTGCACCACCACACCATTGCTATTCTGGTTCAGCTGACTGCTAGTTGCATCGAGCATTTCCACCGGGAGAAATTGTGTCTAATTGAGACAAAAAGCTGAAGAAGGTCAGGAACAAGCTGCATAACCTGCAGCTGGCTGAAAACTTGAGGTTAGCAGGTGAGATGATATAGCTAAATATGCATTATCATATTCTTATTTTTTTTTTAACATTCTGCTTTCTAGCTGCAGAAAAAAGTAGCTGGTTCTATTTTGTTTTGTTAGCCTCTTTTAAAGTAGAGTATCTATCAGGAAAAAAATTGAGTTGTTTCAAATTTGCACCATTGTTAAATTTGCAGTTTTATTTCTCATAAGAATTTTCATGATTTTTTTACGTAAAAACGCTTTTGAGAAAAATACTCAAAATTTGTATATGGTGAAAGTATGAGTTATAGAACAGGGCTATATTTTTTTTCATACCACCTGACGGTGCATTTTTTACCGATAATCAAGGGTTTATTAGATTTATTCATCTTTTGTCAGGTAAAGCGTAAGGTTCAGCAACGTGTTCACTCTAATTTTGATTTTTTTTTGGTTCAATATTGGAGGACGTCTTGAACTATGTTTAAAAAATACTATCTCAAATTTTTCCCTGATAGACACTCTGCTTTGGGCTTTTTTTTTATTTATTTATAAAAAAAGGACCTTTCAATGGACAATTAACCTAAATGAAAATTTCTTATCGCAGAAATGAATAGAGGGTACCAAAATATGCTACTCTGAATTTTTCAGATTTTTTTGAAAAACAAAACCATAAATGTTGAAAGTGCAGCCACGCCCCCTAGAAGCGTAAATAGGCGTCTTGTTCCTACCCTTTTTATTAATGATTCAGGGGTGCCAACTTAACTTACAGAACTTTCAATAATAACTTAAAAATAGTTCTGTATCTCAAAAAAATCTGAAAAAATGCAGACTAGCATAAAAAAAGTTAGGGCTTGACGCCTCCCGGGGGCGTGACCACACTTTCAGAAATTATTTAAAAATAGTCCTGGTTCTAGGACTCAAAAATTCTGAAAAATTCAAAGTAGAATAATTATTAATCAGGAGTACACTCTATCCTCTATTCACGTTTGCAATAAAGAAATTCATAAAATATTTGCGACAAAGTGTCCTTGCTACAAACTGTTATATTTTAAATTTGGCTGCTTCTGAATTTGTTAAGCCCCATAATAGGAATGCAAGCTTTCCTAATGCCTCATTATTAATTTGCAGGATATTTGTAGACTACGTGTACGTAGTGACCTGCTAGATGAGGAGCGACTGTGGTGGGTCAATACTGGCTTCAGGTTATACAGGCCGGAGTTGCTGCTTCCAGGGTCGTCAATTACGGACTTCGGCAAAAGCACGCTTAATTGCAAAAGCCAAATTTCTTTAAATTCATTGATTATGTCACCACATATTATGAAAGGTTTGAGTACAATAGCTCGAGAACTTGCAACTTTCATCTTGGTAAATCTTAGACATTATTTTTTACTTGAAAAAAAAAAAAAAGTGCTATGGGTTTTGGGTGCCTTTCTGTTGATTGATCTGGAGCTTTATTTATTTGATAAAAATAGCTTTAAATTTATGTGTTAAAAAGGCAGATAAAAATGTCTAAAACACCTTATGCAAAAAAAAAAAAAAAAAAATGTGTATTTTGAATTATTGAAGATGATATGTAATTAATAAATAATTCTTGCTAGGAAAATAATCACAATTATTTTTCCTTTTCTATAGCCTTGTTAAAACATATATTTTATTATGACCATTCAATGGTACATATATAAGTATATAATCATTATCATCTAATAATATAATTAATATAGCTAAATTCCAAAATATATATCAACGGTGTCCAACTAACTCGTCTTAAAAACCAGTATTAATTAAGCCGGTAATTCAAGATGCAATTTGGATACAATTTTTCCTTGCAAGAAAATTTCATCTCCATACAATCAAATGGAGTTCAAGTTTTCTTGAAAGGAAAAATTGTATGCAATAGTCAGAAAAATTGTATCGTGTAATACCAGCTTGAGGAAAAATTGTTTGTAAAATTGTATCGTGTAATACAGGCTAAATTCCAGTCCCTCAAAACAGACACACTCGTTTTATCACGACTTGAGATGATCAGTTGTGCACAATGGTTTTTCAAGTGTAAAAAAATGTACACCTGGAAACCCATGCATGGTGCAAAACCAAAAAAACCATCTCGCGTCTGGATAAAACGAGTTTGTCTGTTTTGAGAGACTGCACAGGATATATTAAGACGAGTTGGTTGAATGGTTTGACACCATATTATAATAGGTCTGTTCGTAAATACACAATCAGAAAGAATCAATTATTTGTGATGAACCTTATGTTTCATGTACTGATGTACAAAAGGTTCATCAAAAATAATCAATTATTTCCGATTGTGTATTTACGAACAGACCATGGAGAAAATAATTTATCCATGGAACAGACCTATTGTTATTATAATATGTAATATAAAAAAAATATAAATTGATATACTATACAACGTATTAAATATTTAAGGAATTATAATATACTTATATTATATATTATTATTCCATTATTCGATCATGATATTATTAATCCTATTAGACACATTATTATATAATATGCAAAATTAATATAATATTATAAAATTTGAGCTACAAAATATAAATAATATTGAATTGAATTTATTGATGTATTGACTTCGGGTCTATGTGGACCAAGCTGCAGTCATTGCCCGTAAAATTATATGGTTTGTTATGATTTTTTATTTTGTGCATATATAACTATAAAAGTACTTAGGTGAAATAGAAGATAGGATAAAGAAAAAAAAAAAGCATTCTTTAGGTAAGGAGTAAAGAAAGGTGATTAACCAAACCTCTTCAGCCAGCTTGGTCTTTAGTGGCAGTAGGAAGACCATTTTTTTAGTAACAAAAAGCATGCTTTTAGCGATTTTTGTGTTTTATTTTTATTTGTTTATTTTTTAATTTTTTTGGTTGTTATTGTATGGGATAGTGTAATGTAAAAGAAATTATAGTCTAATATTTGCTCTTTGAATAAAATTGTAGAGGAAGTTGTAGACATTTTCACTATTAGAGGCAAGTAAGGTGGTAAGATTTAAATTGGGCGGACCAAATCCCATTATAGTTAGAATTAAGATGAAACTAACTCTATGATTATTGGATCTTTGGCATTTTAAAATAATGTGTTCTAGAGTGACTTCTGCTTGTCCACATTCACACAGTGTCATGTTGATTCAATCATATTAAGTCTATATAAGTGGGATCCAGTTTCACAGTGATGGTATAAATAATATACAGTATAAGGGACCATGAATGGAAGCTAGAGTATCAGGGAAGCAACAATGATGTGGAAAAGTATTCTTTTATCAGGAGGACGGCGAGAGAGTGGAATCTATTGGGGACTGCGGAGGTGGGCGTAGACAGGATTGAGAAGTTCAGGGAGCTGGTGACCTCAAGCAGGACCCAAACTGTGAGCCATAGTGGTGTAACCACAACTGTCGCAGTATAAACCAATCTTCACTTTATAACATACTGTAAATAAAAAAATGATTAAGGCTGCTGTATGTCTTTTCAATAATGTGTATGATCACCGTCTGTGATATATGATGTATTCACACGAATAAACAATATTAGGATGGAGGAATTTATTGCTATTTAACTTTGTAACATAACATTATGAATAAGCTGAGAAATATGCATACATGCAAAATATTTTTACTCGTGATAATTACAATATAAAATTGCATTATAGTGAGGAAAATATGTATATATGATACGAAGACATGAAGAAATTCTATGTAAATATTACTAAATGTAATCAATTGTCGTGAAAATCTACTTATCTGAACCATGGGCTTTATTTGATGCATTCTCTTTTTTTATCAAATAATATTTAGTGATCGGAAACATTGTAAATTGCAAGTAAAATTCTTTATTTATTTGATCAAAATCTACAGAAACTGAAGAAGCCAGCTAGAGTCAGCTCAGTCAGCTGATTTACAATCGATTTCACATGATCGAACATGCTGGCTATTCCGACCAATCAAAAGCTAGCATAAAAACGCAGGATTTTCACAGATTTGGAGCTCATAAAAAGTACTTTTTCAGTTTCTAAAAATCCTCAAAAAAATTAACAACGGTAAAATTCATACTAAAGAACCCTTAAACAGTATTCAATAGGGATGTAAATCCTTCAAAGCTGCAGGAGAAATTGTCAAAGTTGACTTTTACCCGTAAGGCTAACATTGCGCACGGTCAAAAATCTCCTTCACTCTCCTATCGATTTTACTCCTAACAAAAGGATGAAGTTTACTCTAGTCCATATTAGAGTGGAGAGAGTTTCAAAAATGTATATAAGCCAGTAGCTATTCCATTCTCATAGTTCACATTCTTAATTAGGAGTGTTAAATTATCACTAAAACTTTATGCACGTCACAGTAAACACTTATTAAAATACTTTGAAAGAAAACATATGCCTCAAGTTTAATTTTCCATTATTTATAAATACAGTTAAAAATTCTTAAGTTCAAATATGGTCTCCTAATACTTTTAAAAAAATTTAATTCTGTTTGAGTTATTTAATTTGATTTATTGTGAGTACAGTACACCTTACAGGTCCACCCTATTTTTTATTGAGTTCCAGATTGTATTATGACGTCACTTATTTAAAATTAACTTCCCCGCTTTAATTTGAAATAGCATTACGCTATTGGTTCACTACATTTGAAAGCTGATCTATGATTGGACCGCATTATTTGTGAAAGCTGTGTCCTGATTGGCTGACAGCGCAAAAAGTCTTACGCCGCGAAAAATTCCCACCGGTATAACCAGAAGGATGCGGCTTGGGAGCTCAGTTGTTGCTGAACATTCAAGCAAGTGCCTACGTCTCTCTGCTCTTCATTTACGCGCCAATTTTTGAATTTTGTGGTTTAGTTGGCAAGTTTTGTACAGTGTTGCAAAACTTTATTTATTTTATATGCCTGCCAATTATTTGAATTGTTATTTGTGTGGTCTCGGCGGAAAGAGTTTAAAAGTTATTATTATCTGTGCCCGCCAAAATATTTGAACCGTGGTGTAGACGGTAAGTTTTTAAAAAGTGTTTACAAACTTTAATTATTGTGTTTTCAAACATTTGAGTGCGATCATGGACATGAAGTTTTGCCGTGATGAATGTGGAAAGAACTTTGCTCGTCGTTATAACTTGACGCAACATCAGGCAAAAGCATGTGCACGTAAGCGAGTGTCAGGTCCTTTGCAACATGGACCTGCAAAAAAGATGCGTGTCACTGATAAGGTCATGATGAAAAAGAGTGCGTTTCATAAGCAACTCGTCACTTACGAGCTGAGCAACAAAGACAAAAAAAAAGGATGTGGTAGACTTTCTCACTTCTGTAAAACCAGTGCTCCGTGACCTCATCGCCAACCAACTACTCATCAAACAATGCCTTAAGGTTAATTTGTTCTTTGAGTGCGTGTTCAGCAGTAAACTGTCTGAACTCCAGCAATTTGCCTTCAAGACCATCAACAACCCCATCTACAACAAAACCAATATTAATGACTACTTTGATCAGGCCTAAGCAAAAATGCAGCGAGAGATGGAAGAGTGCGCCTCCAAGAAAATTGCTTGGTCTTTCTATCAAATCCAAAACTTCCAACTTCGATTGAACAAGTTCTCACCTCTTCGAGGCTCCAGCTACCTTGCACTGCCAGGTAGAGTTGACAACACCCATTCAGTCATCAACCCAAACAATGAAAAGGACAACAATTGTTTCAATTGGGCTTTCCTGGCAGGTGAACACGACGGGGAACATCCTGAACGTATTGCTAACCTGAGACAATACGAAGAGACGTATACGTTTGTAGGCGTCGTCAGCTTCCCCACACCCGTCAGTGACATCAAGAAATTTGAAAAGAAGCACAATGTCTCAATCAACGTGTTGGCACATGATGAGGAGAATAAAGTTTACCCCAACAAAGTGGTTCAGCAGGAGCTCGAGGGTCACAGAGACTTGCTGCTGATCCAGCAAGGAGAGACCAATCATTACTGCCTCTTCAAGAACTTTGAACGTCTCGTGCATACTTAAGTTACCAAAGACAATAATCCAATCTTCGTGTACAAGCGGTGCTTTTCACACTTCCGTAAGCAAGACCACCTGGACTTACACCAAAAGAACTGTAACCTTCACAAGGCTACCAGGATCAAAATGCCAAAACTCACAGCAGACAAGAAGGTACCACAGCTCTAGTTCAGGAAATACCAGCACCGACTCTCGGTACCGTTTCTGATCTAAACAGACTTTGAGGCTGCCCTGGTCAAGATCGAGGGACCTGTCAACAATCCTGAGGATCCATCTACTAAAAAGTACCAGGAACACCAAGTTATGAGCTTTGGTTCCAACACCGTGAGTACCTTGCCTGATGATCAAGTAGGTGATGTTTCTTTGCAGTACAAGGACTACCAGGGTAAAGATGCAGCACAAAAGTTCCTGGAGCACGTGACTGATCAAGCCCGTAAAATAGAGAAGGTTTACGAGAGAAAAGTGCCGATAGAGAAACTGAGTGATGAAGATTTGCGGCATTATAATAACGCCTGTTGCTGCTACCTCTCTGACAAAAAATTCTCCCATGAAAACTACCGTGTGCGTGATCACTGCCACCTCACTGGAAAGTTCCGTGGTGAAGCGCACGCGAAATGAAACCTGAACTTCAAAGATCCAAATTTTGTCCCATTCTTCTTGCACAACCTCAGTGGCTACGACTCACACTTCATCGTGCGCGAGCTTGGTCAGAACCTGGAAGAATTCACGTGATCCCCAACACTCAGGAAAAGTACATCACGTTCTCAAAGCTGGTGGGTAGCCTCAAGCTGCAGTTCATAGACACATTCCGCTTTATGTCTTCTGGTCTGCAACGATTGGTCGGAAACTTGCCTCCAGGTGGTTTCAAGCACACGGCCAAGCACTTCAAGGACCCCAAGCTGCTAGACCTGGTTCAGAGAAAAGGGGTGTTCTGCTACGACTTCATAGACTCACCAGACAAACTCAAGGCTACGCAGCTTCCATCCAAGGAACACTTCTACAACAAATTGACAGAGAGCGAGATCTCTGATGAAGACTATGCTCATGCACTGAAAGTATGGGATGCCTTCGAGTGTAAGACGCTGGAAGAGTATTGTAAGTTGTACCTGAAAGTTGACGTTCTGCTCCTCACTGATGTGTTTGAGAATTTCCTTAAGCTGTGCCTCAAACCCTACATACTTGATCCGGCATGGTACTTTACTGCACGTGGTCTGGCATGGGATGCGGCTCTTCACCTGACTCAAGTCATGCTTGATTTGTTGACTGACCTGTTCTTGCTCTTGATGATTGAGAAAGGAATAAGGGGAAGGGTGGCTCAGTGCTGTAAACGGTACTGTAATGCTCAAATGCAGTATTTTGGAGACCATAGAGGAAAGAAAACGTCATTTACTTTAATGCAAACAACTTGTACGGTCTTGCCATGTCCAAGCTTTTTTCTACGGGTAATTTCATGTTGGTGACTCCAGAAGACCTTCCTTCCATCAAAACCTTGAATCCTAACGGTCCAATCGGTTACTTCTTGGAAGTAGATGTAGAATACCCCATTGAGCTTCACGATCTGCACAATGACCTACCATTTCTTCCTGAAACACGAGTGCCACCAGGTGGAAAGCACGCTAAGCTGCTCACCACGTTGTACGACAAAGCGAGTTACGTCGTACACTAGGTCAATCTGCAACAAGCCATAAACGCTGGTCTGAGAGTGACAAAGATTCACAATGTCCTACAGTTCAATCAGTTCGCATGGTTTAAGCCATACAACGACCTCAATACGTTCATGAGAACCAATGCCCTCAATGCATTTAAACGGGAGTTCTTCAAGCTGATGAAGTTCTTCAGTGTTTGGCAAGACCATGGAGAACCTGCGTAAACGAATGAAGATTGAACTGGTGACTGACATGGTAAGACTTTGTAAAGTTATCGCTAAACCCAACTTCCTAGACCGGATTATCTACTCTGAAAATCTGTTGAGCTGTCATCTGGCTATTGAAGAAATCGAGAGGAACAAACCCATTTACGTTGGTATGGCCATCCTCGACCTGTCCAAGACCGTCATGTAAGACTTTTTCTACAACGTACTGATCCCCC
Source organism: Siphlonurus alternatus (assembly GCA_949825025.1). Classification (NCBI taxonomy): domain Eukaryota; kingdom Metazoa; phylum Arthropoda; class Insecta; order Ephemeroptera; family Siphlonuridae; genus Siphlonurus; species Siphlonurus alternatus. The sequence continues at coordinate 3,222,500 of OX463784.1, read as the reverse complement.
TGTATGGCACTAACAACGTCCTGCTGTACATCGACACGGACTCCTTCATCGTGGAGATCTGCACTGCCGACGTGTACCAGGACATGCTGGACAACAGCCAACACTTTGACACCTCAGAGTACCCTACGGGAACCACAAGTGCTTCTCTCTTCTCCAACAAGAAAGTCTTGGGCAAGTTCAAGGACGAGGCTAAGGCCCGCATCATCAAAAAGTTCGTGGGACAGAGAGCAAAGATGTACGCCCTGATGATCAACGGACAGGAGTTTATGAAGGCCAAGGGGGTGAAAAAGTATGCGCTGCAGCAGAAAATTGGCTTTGGTGACTACACTGCATGTCTCTTTGAGCTGCGAGAGAAGATGGTGATGGCCCGCAACATCAGGTCTTATCATCATGTACTCTTCTCGGAGGAGCAGAACAAACTGGCCCTCTCGCCCTTCGATGACAAGCGGTACATTCCCAAGGACGGCATTCACACCCTGGCCCATGGCAACGTTCTCATCGTCATGATGGAGGAGGCAGACAGCGTGCTGTTCTAGGTAAGGACGAGTTACCCATTACTAAAAACATGAAACTAATAAAAACACTATTATTTTCAGTGTGCTGGTCTGCCGTTGTTGAGCATCATCTTGATGGGTCATCAAGAGTGCTGTCTCAAACTGGTTTACACCGATTCAGAATTGGTGTAAACCGCTGCAGATCGGTATGGGTCATTAAAAGTACTGTTTCAAACTGGTTTACACCGATTCAGAATTTGTGTTAACCACTGCAGATCGGTATGGGTAATCATATTGCATATTTGACGAAAGATGTCACCTCTGTCGCTTCCAGACAGACGCGCAAACGGCTGTTTTCAGTTGCCGGCCAAAATTTGCTGTGAGGTGATGTGCTATACCGACGAAGTCGTTGACAAAATTGGGAATATTATGGAATGGCCGTACTTTCTGCAACACATAATCTTTTGTGAGCGTTACCATTACACAAATAGAGTTAAATTACTACATTCTTCGTGTTAAACAGAAATGAGGTGGATTTATTTATTAATTTCTTGAAGGAGTCCATTTTCCCGTGCTATACATTGCCAGAGCGTTAGTTACGTGATTTACACCGTTACTTGACAGAATCTGACGACGACGTCAAGGGTAGATACTTCTCGTATTGCTTGTTTGAGAAACGTGTTGTGTTCTAAAACGGTAAATACCGTTTCGGTTAATTATCACGGAAAACGGTGAGTAAATTTCTTGGTTACTGTGGTTGTTCTCAATGCTTTCAGTGTATGTACTTGCCGTACTTCCACAACTGTGGGATTTTTTCAAGGTCATTCATGATATACGATAAACCGAGCGGTTTGAACCGGTGTGAATCGGTTTAGAACAATTTATAGCGATCTGAACTGGTCTTGATTTCCCTTCGAGGTTCAGCCGATATGCAGCGGTTTGGAACGGGGCGAATTGTCTTAACAACAATTCGTAGTGATCTGAACCGGTTGCAACCAGTTTGAGCCAAAACTCTTGATTTTTCTTCATGGTTCAGCTAACCCATACCGATTTGCAGCGGTTTGGACCAGGGCGAATCGGTTTAACAACGATTTGTAGTGATCTGAACCGGTTGCAACCAGTTTGAGCCAAAACTCATGATTTTCCTTCGAGTTTTAGCAGACCCATACCGATCTGCAGCGGTTTGGACCAGGGCGAATCGGTTTAACAACGATTTGTAGCGATCTGAACCGGTTGCAACCGGTTTGAGCCAAAACTCTTGATTCCACTTGACCCATACCAATCTGCAGACCGGTATGTGCTCCTCCAAGCCGATCTGGACATAGGCGCTTACCATGGCGGTGACTCGACCCTTCAATTCTTCTCGGTTGAGACCGGTACAGATCGGTTTATCACAAGGTGGATCCTAATCCATATGGATGTTCCGCAGGCCGCGAATGGACACAACAAGAATTAAGGCACTTCTCGTCGATCAAAAACCTCTGAGGGACCTGCAACTAGAGATTGGTGAGCCTGAAAGGTGGTCCAGCATCATAGTGAAAGCGTTGTCAGCAGGCGTTTTTACAGATCATCAGAAAGTGTTACTTGTAACATTTTTCGACGGTAACAACGTAGATCCCCTGCTCCTGATAAAGGTACTCATGTGTTTGTCAAAGATAACGCTAGACAGAGGGACAGTACGGAGCTATTTATCATTCTTCTGCTTCCTCCAGAAAACTGAAGACAAAGCCAGCTATTACTATTATAACGTAGCAAGGGCCAAGGCTTTCAATATTGACGGCACGCCACACAATTATCACAAGAAATGAAAGACAACCCATTTTTTGACGTCTTGGCTTTACTTAGCCAAAACAGCCAGGCCGTACCCAGCCAAGTCCTGCCTAACGAAGACTTTCCGGACCATGCCTTGGGCATCCAAACCTGGCCCAGCCAACAAGACATAGTTTTATCACAACACAACACCCCACCACAAAGTCCTCAACAAGATAACGAAAACCAGGAGGACGGGGTGGAATTAGTGGAAAATTCAATTATAGAACACGAATTGTCACATCCTGCTGGTGTCGAGGAGGAGTCTGAGGAAGAAGACGTGGATCTTCTGGATCTTTCGGCAGATCTACAGGACTTGGTTAGAGGGTTCAGGGGTGAGGGAATCGTCCACGTTGCTGTCCTGGACGTGGAGGACGCTCGTGCTAACGACGTCGGTGGCGGTGGTGATGGCCGTGGTGGTGGCCGTGGAGGAGGTCGCGAAAGTGGTCGCGGAGGAAGTAACGGAGGAGGTCGCGGAGGCCGTCGAGATGGCACTGGGAGACCTCAGATGGAAGTTGGTGGAGCGGGTCCTGTGTTAGAGCGCGATGCGCCTGACTCAACAAACGACTCGTACTTCATCACTATAAGTTTCACAAAAGCTGAGGTTACTGCTTCAGAATCTGAACAGGCATTCAAGGAAGCAATCTTTCCATGCTAGCAATGCCACCAAACTCTATGAAGCAGTACCTTATATGCGTCGAGCGTCACAAAACGTTGGCACAGTACGACAAGCATGGCCATGTTTATATTAAGTATTCTGCCCCCATCTCTTTTTACGCACTTCTGGATAATCTCCTGTTTCATATCCCACCTGGTCCAGGTCCAGCACAGAGGCAAATGCAGGTTAGAAAGCTGATGAACCGCTCAAGGGCTATTAAACATCTAACAAATGAAGACAGGACCCTCATTTATCATGGCATTTCTACAGGCTCATTCCATCCAAGTTACAGTCTGCTCCTCAAGATGATTGAGAGCAACGGTCCTTAGATCACAGAGTTTCTCGGAAACATTAACGAGTTTGGACCAGCACTCAAATATTCCAAAAGGCTCAGGCAGAGTCTCTTGCTTAAGAAATGGGATAACTAAAAGTGTGTCAGGTATTGCCCGCAAGTTCGGTGGATCATCAAAACGGGCGCATATTTCAATGCATGATCAATGTTATAAAATCATATAACAATGCATTGATCAATAGGCAGGATGCAGAAAGGAAGCTCCTCAAACCAGTGTGCGTCTTGGCACCGGAAAATTACGGGAAAACAACAATACTAGATAAAATATTGCGCCAAACAAGCATTTACGGTTATGAATACGCATTCCCGACCAACCGAGATAACCAGATGTCACAATTCCAGGAGAGCTTCCATAAAGCGATCGTCATCGACGACCTAGATGAAAGGGTAATAGACTAACTCTTGTTGACGCACCTCCTGAAGTAAGAGTGCATTTCAACTGTGAGTATTTAATGTATTAATATTGAATTCTAATCGATCTGCAGCGGTCTGAATCTGTTCATATCGGTCTGTAAACCGATTCGCCTCGGTTCAGGCCGCTTCATATCGGCCTTTGAAAATCAAACCAATCTGGTCATAGGCTCTTAACGTGGTTGGGACTTAACCCTCCGGGAGCTTCTTCTTCTCCACGTTAACTGCCTATGATCAGATCGGTTTGATTATAAAGGCCGATTTAAAGCGGCCTGAACCAAAGCGAATCGGTTTACAGACCGGTTTACAGAGCGATCTGAAACGATTCAGATCGCTCTGAATTAGCCATAACTGCCTATGATCAGATCAGTTCGTGGAGAAGTATGGCAAGCGCCTGCTCTACATTGAGCACATGGAATGGCCCGTCTTACCTACCAATCGCCCCAAGGCTTCAACCCAAGTCTGGCTGGCCGATAAGTCTTTGTTCGTCCTGCTGACTCTGCAGCCGCTGATTACACTGATGTTCTCACGATGCACGGAAAGCAAGCAAGAACTCTGCATGCTGATAGATTTTCTTGGCTATGCTGTCAACACTGCCATCGGACGTCAACTACGTGCCAGCTACGGAGACCAGAAATTGCTGCGAGAATTCCTGATGACCTTCACCACCGAGGCCCTGGAATACGTCAGCCAGCGTGGACTGGATGTGCGTCGTTGCCTGTACGAGCTGAAATTGTTATGTCTCCCCCAATTTCGAGACTTTGTAAAGTACTGTCTCATTGCTCAGGGCTTGTAAATCACAGCCCCTATATTGTATCTATTGTTTTTTGTTCAAAATATATGTATTAAACTTACTTTACTCATTTTATTTCATCAGCCCTTTAGAATTTAAGAACAAGAATTAGTTGGTTGGTTGGTTAATTGGTTGGTTGGTTGGTTGGTTGGTTGGTTGGTTGGTTGGTTGGTTGGTTGGTTGGTTGGTTGGTTGGTTGGTTGGTTGGTTGGTTGGTTGGTTGGTTGGTTGGTTGGTTGGTTGGTTGGTTGGTTGGTTGGTTGGTTGGTTGGTTGGTTGGTTGGTTGGTTGGTTGGTTGGTTGGTTGGTTGGTTGGTTGGTTGGTTGGTTGGTTGGTTGGTTGGTTGGTTGGTTGGTTGGTTGGTTGGTTGGTTGGTTGGTTGGTTGGTTGGGTTGGTCGCAAAAGTGGTCGCGGAGGAAGTAACGGAGGAGGTCGCGGAGGCCGTCGAGATGGCACTGGGAGACCTCAGATGGAAGTTGGTTGAGCGGGTCCTGTGTTAGAGCGCGATGCGCCTGACTCAACAAACGACTCGTACTTCATCACTATAAGTTTTTACAAAAGCTGAGGTTACTGCTTCAGAATCTGAACAGGCATTCAAGGAAGCAATCTTTCCATGCTAGCAATGCCACCAAACTCTATGAAGCAGTACCTTATATGCGTCGAGCGTCACAAAACGTTGGCACAATACGACAAGCATGGCCATGTTTATATTAAGTATTCTGCCCCCATCTCTTTTTACGCACTTCTGGACAACCTCCTGTTTCATATCCCACCTGGTCCAGGTCCAGCACAGAGGCAAATGCAGGTTAGAAAGCTGATGAACCGCTCAAGGGCTATTAAACATCTAACAAAAGAAGACAGGACCCTCATTTATCATGGCATTTCTACAGGCTCATTCCATCCAAGTTACAGTCTGCTCCTCAAGACGATTGAGAGCAACGGTCCTTAGATCACAGAGTTTCTCGGAAACATTAACGAGTTTGGACCAGCACTCAAATATTCCAAAAGGCTCAGGCAGAGTCTCTTGCTTAAGAAATGGGATAACTAAAAGTGTGTCAGGTATTGCCCGCAAGTTCGGTGGATCATCAAAACGGGCGCATATTTCAATGCATGATCAATGTTATAAAATCATATAACAATGCATTGATCAATAGGCAGGATGCAGATAGGAAGCTCCTCAAACCAGTGTGCGTCTTGGCACCGGAAAATTACGGGAAAACAACAATACTAGATAAAATATTGCGCCAAACCGGCATTTACGGTTATGAATACGCATTCCCGACCAACCGAGTTAACCAGATGTCACAATTCCAGGAGGGCTTCCATAAAGCGATCGACATCGACGACCTAGATGAAAGGGTAATAGACTAACTCTTGTTGACGCACCTCCTGAAGTAAGAGTGCATTTCAACTGTGAGTATTTAATGTATTAATATTGAATTCTAATCGATCTGCAGCGGTCTGAATCGGTTCATATCGGTCTGTAAACCGATTCGCCTCGGTTCAGGCCGCTTCATATCGGCCTTTGAAAATCAAACCAATCTGGTCATAGGCTCTAAACGTGGTTGGGACTTAACCCTCCGGGAGCTTCTTCTTCTCCACGTTAACTGCCTATGATCAGATCGGTTTGATTATAAAGGCCGATTTAAAGCGGCCTGAACCAAAGCGAATCGGTTTACAGACCGGTTTACAGAGCGATCTGAAACGATTCAGATCGCTCTGAATTAGTCATAACTGCCTATGATCAGATCAGTTCGTGGAGAAGTATGGCAAGCGCCTGCTCTACATTGAGCACATGGAATGGCCCGTCTTACCTACCAATCGCCCCAAGGCTTCAACCCAAGTCTGGCTGGCCGATAAGTCTTGGTTCGTCCTGCTGACTCTGCAGCCGCTGATTACACTGATGTTCTCACGATGCACGGAAAGCAAGCAAGAACTCTGCATGCTGATAGATTTTCTTGGCTATGCTGTCAACACTGCCATCGGACGTCAACTACGTGACTACGTGCCAGCTACGGAGACCAGAAATTGCTGCGAGAATTCCTGATGACCTTCAACACCGAGGCCCTGGACTACGTCAGCCAGCGTGGACTGGATGTGCGTCGTTGCCTGTACGAGCTGAAATTGTTATGTCTCCCCCAATTTCGAGACTTTGTAAAGTACTGTCTCATTGCTCAGGGCTTGTAAATCACAGCCCCTATATTGTATCTATTGTTTTTTGTTCAAAATATATGTATTAAACTTACTTTACTCATTTTATTTCATCAGCCCTTTAGAATTTAAGAACAAGAATTAGTTGGTTGGTTGGTTGGTTGGTTGGTTGGTTGGTTGGTTAGTTGGTTGGTTAGTTGGTTGGTTGGTTGGTTGGTTGGTTGGTTGGTTGGTTGGTTGGTTGGTTGGTTGGTTGGTTGGTTGGTTGGTTGGTTGGTTGGTTGGTTGGTTGGTTGGTTGGTTGGTTGGTTGGTTGGTTGGTTGGTTGGTTGGTTGGTTGGTTGGTTGGTTGGTTGGTTGGTTGGTTGGTTGGTTGGTTGGTTGGTTGGTTGGTTGGTTGGTTGGTTGGTTGGTTGGTTGGTTGGTTGGTTGGTTGGTTGGTTGGTTGGTTGGTTGGTTGGTTGGTTGGTTGGTTGGTTGGTTGGTTGGTTGGTTGGTTGGTTGGTTGGTTGGTTGGTTGGTTGGTTGGTTGGTTGGTTGGTTGGTTGGTTGGTTGGTTGGTTGGTTGGGTTGGTCGCGAAAGTGGTCGCGGAGGAAGTAACGGAGGAGGTCGCGGAGGCCGTTGAGATGGCACTGGGAGACCTCAGATGGAAGTTGGTGGAGCGGGTCCTGTGTTAGAGCGCGATGCGCCTGACTCAACAAACGACTCGTACTTCATCACTATAAGTTTTTACAAAAGCTGAGGTTACTGCTTCAGAATCTGAACAGGCATTCAAGGAAGCAATCTTTCCATGCTAGCAATGCCACCAAACTCTATGAAGCAGTACCTTATATGCGTCGAGCGTCACAAAACGTTGGCACAATACGACAAGCATGGCCATGTTTATATTAAGTATTCTGCCCCCATCTCTTTTTACGCACTTCTGGACAACCTCCTGTTTCATATCCCACCTGGTCCAGGTCCAGCACAGAGGCAAATGCAGGTTAGAAAGCTGATGAACCGCTCAAGGGCTATTAATCATCTAACAAAAGAAGACAGGACCCTCATTTATCATGGCATTTCTACAGGCTCATTCCATCCAAGTTACAGTCTGCTCCTCAAGATGATTGAGAGCAACGGTCCTTAGATCACAGAGTTTCTCGGAAACATTAACGAGTTTGGACCAGCACTCAAATATTCCAAAAGGCTCAGGCAGAGTCTCTTGCTTAAGAAATGGGATAACTAAAAGTGTGTCAGGTATTGCCCGCAAGTTCGGTGGATCATCAAAACGGGCGCATATTTCAATGCATGATCAATGTTATAAAATCATATAACAATGCATTGATCAATAGGCAGGATGCAGATAGGAAGCTCCTCAAACCAGTGTGCGTCTTGGCACCGGAAAATTACGGGAAAACAACAATACTAGATAAAATATTGCGCCAAACCGGCATTTACGGTTATGAATACGCATTCCCGACCAACCGAGTTAACCAGATGTCACAATTCCAGGAGAGCTTCCATAAAGCGATCGTCATCGACGACCTAGATGAAAGGGTAATAGACTAACTCTTGTTGACGCACCTCCTGAAGTAAGAGTGCATTTCAACTGTGAGTATTTAATGTATTAATATTGAATTCTAATCGATCTGCAGCGGTCTGAATCGGTTCATATCGGTCTGTAAACTGATTCGCCTCGGTTCAGGCCGCTTCATATCGGCCTTTGAAAATCAAACCAATCTGGTCATAGGCTCTTAACGTGGTTGGGACTTAACCCTCCGGGAGCTTCTTCTTCTCCACGTTAACTGCCTATGATCAGATCGGTTTGATTATAAAGGCCGATTTAAAGCGGCCTGAACCAAAGCGAATCGGTTTACAGACCGGTTTACAGAGCGATCTGAAACGATTCAGATCGCTCTGAATTAGTCATAACTGCCTATGATCAGATCAGTTCGTGGAGAAGTATGGCAAGCGCCTGCTCTACATTGAGCACATGGAATGGCCCGTCTTACCTACCAATCGCCCCAAGGCTTCAACCCAAGTCTGGCTGGCCGATAAGTCTTGGTTCGTCCTGCTGACTCTGCAGCCGCTGATTACACTGATGTTTTCACGATGCACGGAAAGCAAGCAAGAACTCTGCATGCTGATAGATTTTCTTGGCTATGCTGTCAACACTGCCATCGGACGTCAACTACGTGCCAGCTACGGAGACCAGAAATTGCTGCGAGAATTCCTGATGACCTTCAACACCGAGGCCCTGGAATACGTCAGCCAGCGTGGACTGGATGTGCGTCGTTGCCTGTACGAGCTGAAATTGTTATGTCTCCCCCAATTTCGAGACTTTGTAAAGTACTGTCTCATTGCTCAGGGCTTGTAAATCACAGCCCCTATATTGTATCTATTGTTTTTTGTTCAAAATATATGTATTAAACTTACTTTACTCATTTTATTTCATCAGCCCTTTAGAATTTAAGAACAAGAATTAGTTGGTTGGTTGGTTGGTTGGTTGGTTGGTTGGTTGGTTGGTTGGTTGGTTGGTTGGTTGGTTAATTGGTTGGTTGGTTGGTTGGTTGGTTGGTTGGTTGGTTGGTTGGTTGGTTGGTTGGTTGGTTGGTTGGTTGGTTGGTTGGTTGGTTGGTTGGTTGGTTGGTTGGTTGGTTGGTTGGTTGGTTGGTTGGTTGGTTGGTTGGTTGGTTGGTTGGTTGGTTGGTTGGTTGGTTGGTTGGTTGGTTGGTTGGTTGGTTGGTTGGTTGGTTGGTTGGTTGGTTGGTTGGTTGGTTGGTTGGTTGGTTGGGTTGGTCGCAAAAGTGGTCGCGGAGGAAGTAACGGAGGAGGTCGCGAAGGCCGTCGAGATGGCACTGGGAGACCTCAGATGGAAGTTGGTGGAGCGGGTCCTGTGTTAGAGCGCGATGCGCCTGACTCAACAAACGACTCGTACTTCATCACTATAAGTTTTTACAAAAGCTGAGGTTACTGCTTCAGAATCTGAACAGGCATTCAAGTAAGCAATCTTTCCATGCTAGCAATGCCACCAAACTCTATGAAGCAGTACCTTATATGCGTCGAGCGTCACAAAACGTTGGCACAGTACGACAAGCATGGCCATGTTTATATTAAGTATTCTGCCCCCATCTCTTTTTACGCACTTCTGGACAACCTCCTGTTTCATATCCCACCTGGTCCAGGTCCAGCACAGAGGCAAATGCAGGTTAGAAAGCTGATGAACCGCTCAAGGGCTATTAATCATCTAACAAAAGAAGACAGGACCCTCATTTATCATGGCATTTCTACAGGCTCATTCCATCCAAGTTACAGTCTGCTCCTCAAGATGATTGAGAGCAACGGTCCTTAGATCACAGAGTTTCTCGGAAACATTAACGAGTTTGGACCAGCACTCAAATATTCCAAAAGGCTCAGGCAGAGTCTCTTGCTTAAGAAATGGGATAACTAAAAGTGTGTCAGGTATTGCCCGCAAGTTCGGTGGATCATCAAAACGGGCGCATATTTCAATGCATGATCAATGTTATAAAATCATATAACAATGCATTGATCAATAGGCAGGATGCAGATAGGAAGCTCCTCAAACCAGTGTGCGTCTTGGCACCGGAAAATTACGGGAAAACAACAATACTAGATAAAATATTGCGCCAAACCGGCATTTACGGTTATGAATACGCATTCCCGACCAACCGAGTTAACCAGATGTCACAATTCCAGGAGAGCTTCCATAAAGCGATCGTCATCGACGACCTAGATGAAAGGGTAATAGACTAACTCTTGTTGACGCACCTCCTGAAGTAAGAGTGCATTTCAACTGTGAGTATTTAATGTATTAATATTGAATTCTAATCGATCTGCAGCGGTCTGAATCGGTTCATATCGGTCTGTAAACCGATTCGCCTCGGTTCAGGCCGCTTCATATCGGCCTTTGAAAATCAAACCAATCTGGTCATAGGCTCTAAACGTGGTTGGGACTTAACCCTCCGGGAGCTTCTTCTTCTCCACGTTAACTGCCTATGATCAGATCGGTTTGATTATAAAGGCCGATTTAAAGCGGCCTGAACCAAAGCGAATCGGTTTACAGACCGGTTTACAGAGCGATCTGAAACGATTCAGATCGCTCTGAATTAGTCATAACTGCCTATGATCAGATCAGTTCGTGGAGAAGTATGGCAAGCGCCTGCTCTACATTGAGCACATGGAATGGCCCGTCTTACCTACCAATCGCCCCAAGGCTTCAACCCAAGTCTGGCTGGCCGATAAGTCTTGGTTCTTCCTGCTGACTCTGCAGCCGCTGATTACACTGATGTTTTCACGATGCACGGAAAGCAAGCAAGAAATCTGCATGCTGATAGATTTTCTTGGCTATGCTGTCAACACTGCCATCGGACGTCAACTACGTGCCAGCTACGGAGACCAGAAATTGCTGCGAGAATTCCTGATGACCTTCAACACCGAGGCCCTGGAATACGTCAGCCAGCGTGGACTGGATATGCGTCGTTGCCTGTACGAGCTGAAATTGTTATGTCTCCCCCAATTTCGAGACTTTGTAAAGTACTGTCTCATTGCTCAGGGCTTGTAAATCACAGCCCCTATATTGTATCTATTGTTTTTTGTTCAAAATATATGTATTAAACTTACTTTACTCATTTTATTTCATCAGCCCTTTAGAATTTAAGAACAAGAATTAGTTGGTTGGTTGGTTGGTTGGTTGGTTGGTTGGTTGGTTGGTTGGTTGGTTGGTTGGTTGGTTGGTTGGTTGGTTGGTTGGTTGGTTGGTTGGTTGGTTGGTTGGTTGGTTGGTTGGTTGGTTGGTTGGTTGGTTGGTTGGTTGGTTGGTTGGTTGGTTGGTTGGTTGGTTGGTTGGTTGGTTGGTTGGTTGGTTGGTTGGTTGGTTGGTTGGTTGGTTGGTTGGTTGGTTGGTTGGTTGGTTGGTTGGTTGGTTGGTTGGTTGGTTGGTTGGTTGGTTGGTTGGTTGGTTGGTTGGTTGGTTGGTTGGTTGGTTGGTTGGTTGGTTGGTTGGTTGGTTGGTTGGTTGGTTGGTTGGTTGGTTGGGTTGGTCGCGAAAGTGGTCGCGGAGGAAGTAACGGAGGAGGTCGCGAAGGCCGTCGAGATGGCACTGGGAGACCTCAGATGGAAGTTGGTGGAGCGGGTCCTGTGTTAGAGCGCGATGCGCCTGACTCAACAAACGACTCGTACTTCATCATTATAAGTTTTTACAAAAGCTGAGGTTACTGCTTCAGAATCTGAACAGGCATTCAAGGAAGCAATCTTTCCATGCTAGCAATGCCACCAAACTCTATGAAGCAGTACCTTATATGCGTCGAGCGTCACAAAACGTTGGCACAATACGACAAGCATGGCCATGTTTATATTAAGTATTCTGCCCCCATCTCTTTTTACGCACTTCTGGACAACCTCCTGTTTCATATCCCACCTGGTCCAGGTCCAGCACAGAGGCAAATGCAGGTTAGAAAGCTGATGAACCGCTCAAGGGCTATTAAACATCTAACAAAAGAAGACAGGACCCTCATTTATCATGGCATTTCTACAGGCTCATTCCATCCAAGTTACAGTCTGCTCCTCAAGATGATTGAGAGCAACGGTCCTTAGATCACAGAGTTTCTCGGAAACATTAACGAGTTTGGACCAGCACTCAAATATTCCAAAAGGCTCAGGCAGAGTCTCTTGCTTAAGAAATGGGATAACTAAAAGTGTGTCAGAAATTCCCGCAAGTTCGGTGGATCATCAAAACGGGCGCATATTTCAATGCATGATCAATGTTATAAAATCATATAACAATGCATTGATCAATAGGCAGGATGCATATAGGAAGCTCCTCAAACCAGTGTGCGTCTTGGCACCGGAAAATTACGGGAAAACAACAATACTAGATAAAATATTGCGCCAAACCGGCATTTACGGTTATGAATACGCATTCCCGACCAACCGAGTTAACCAGATGTCACAATTCCAGGAGGGCTTCCATAAAGCGATCGTCATCGACGACCTAGATGAAAGGGTAATAGACAAACTCTTGTTTACGCGCCTCCTGAAGTACGAGTGCATTTCAACCGTGAGTATTTAAAGTATTAACATTGAATTCTAACCGATCTGCAGTGGTCTGAATATGTTCATATCGGTCTGTAAACCGATTCGCCTCGGTTCATGCCGCTTCATATCGGCCTTTGAAAATCAAACCAATCTGGTCATAGGCGCTTAACTTGGTTGGGATTCAACCCTCCGGGAGCTTCTTCTTCTCCACGTTAACTGCCTATGATCAGATCGGTTTGATTATAAAGGCCGATTTGAAGCGGCCTGAACCAAAGCGAATCGGTTTACAGACCGGTTTACAGAGCGATCTGAAACGATTCAGATCGCTCTGAATTAGTCATAACTGCCTATGATCAGATCAGTTCGTGGAGAAGTATGGTAAGCGCCTGCTCTACATTGAGCACATGGAATGGCCCGTCTTACCTACCAATCGCCCCAAGGCTTCAACCCAAGTCTGGCTGGCCGATAAGTCTTGGTTTGTCCTGCTGACTCTGCAGCCGCTGATTACACTGATGTTCTCACGATGCACGGAAAGCAAGCAAGAACTCTGCATGCTGATAGATTTTCTTGGCTATGCTGTCAACACTGCCATCGGACGTCAACTACGTGCCAGCTACGGAGACCAGAAATTGCTGCGAGAATTCCTGATGACCTTCAACACCGAGGCCCTGGAATACGTCAGCCAGCGTGGACTGGATGTGCGTCGTTGCCTGTACGAGCTGAAATTGTTATGTCTCCCCCAATTTCGAGACTTTGTAAAGTACTGTCTCATTGCTCAGGGCTTGTAAATCACAGCCCCTATTATGTATCTATTGTTTTTTGTTCAAAATATATGTATTAAACTTACTTTACTCATTTTATTTCATCAGCCCTTTAGAATTTAAGAACAAGAATTAGTTGGTTGGTTGGTTGGTTGGTTGGTTGGTTGGTTGGTTGGTTGGTTGGTTGGTTGGTTGGCTGGTTGGTTGGTTGGTTGGTTGGTTGGTTGGTTGGTTGGTTGGTTGGTTGGTTGGTTGGTTGGTTAATTGGTTGGTTGGTTGGTTGGTTGGTTGGTTGGTTGGTTGGTTGGTTGGTTGGTTGGTTGGTTGGTTGGTTGGTTGGTTGGTTGGTTGGTTGGTTGGTTGGTTGGTTGGTTGGTTGGTTGGTTGGTTGGTTGGTTGGTTGGTTGGTTGGTTGGTTGGTTGGTTGGTTGGTTGGTTGGTTGGTTGGTTGGTTGGGGTGTTGGTTGGTTGGTTGGTTGGTTGGTTGGTTGGTTGGTTGGTTGGTTGGTTGGTTGGTTGGTTGGTTGGTTGGTTGGTTGGTTGGTTGGGTTGGTCGCGGAGGAAGTAACGGAGGAGGTCGCGGAGGCCGTCGAGATGGCACTGGGAGACCTCAGATGGAAGTTGGTGGAGCGGGTCCTGTGTTAGAGCGCGATGCGCCTGACTCAACAAACGACTCGTACTTCATCACTATAAGTTTTTACAAAAGCTGAAGTTACTGCTTCAGAATCTGAACAGGCATTCAAGGAAGCAATCTTTCCATGCTAGCAATGCCACCAAACTCTATGAAGCAGTACCTTATATGCGTCGAGCGTCACAAAACGTTGGCACAATACGACAAGCATGGCCATGTTTATAATAAGTATTCTGCCCCCATCTCTTTTTACGCACTTCTGGACAACCTCCTGTTTCATATCCCACCTGGTCCAGGTCCAGCACAGAGGCAAATGCAGGTTAGAAAGCTGATGAACCGCTCAAGGGCTATTAAACATCTAACAAATGAAGACAGGACCCTCATTTATCATGGCATTTCTACAGGCTCATTCCATCCAAGTTACAGTCTGCTCCTCAAGATGATTGAGAGCAACGGTCCTTAGATCACAGAGTTTCTCGGAAACATTAACGAGTTTGGACCAGCACTCAAATATTCCAAAAAGCTCAGGCAGAGTATCTTGCTTAAGAAATGGGATAACTAAAAGTGTGTCAGGTATTGCCCGCAAGTTCGGTGGATCATCAAAACGGGCGCATATTTCAATGCATGATCAATGTTATAAAATCATATAACAATGCATTGATCAATAGGCAGGATGCAGATAGGAAGCTCCTCAAACCAGTGTGCGTCTTGGCACCGGAAAATTACGGGAAAACAACAATACTAGATAAAATATTGCGCCAAACCGGCATTTACGGTTATGAATACGCATTCCCGATCAACTGAATTAACCAGATGTCACAATTCCAGGAGGGCTTCCATAAAGCGATCGTCATCGACGACCTAGATGAAAGGGTAATAGACAAACTCTTGTTTACGCGCCTCCTGAAGTACGAGTGCATTTCAACCGTGAGTATTTAAAGTATTAACATTGAATTCTAACCGATCTGCAGTGGTCTGAATATGTTCATATCGGTCTGTAAACCGATTCGCCTCGGTTCATGCCGCTTCATATCGGCCTTTGAAAATCAAACCAATCTGGTCATAGGCGCTTAACGTGGTTGGGATTCGACCCTCCGGGAGCTTCTTCTTCTCCACGTTAACTGCCTATGATCAGATCGGTTTGATTATAAAGGCCGATTTGAAGCGGCCTGAACCAAAGCGAATCGGTTTACAGACCGGTTTACAGAGCGATCTGAAACGATTCAGATCGCTCTGAATTAGTCATAACTGCCTATCATCAGATCAGTTCGTGGAGAAGTATGGCAAGCGCCTGCTCTACATTGAGCACATGGAATGGCCCGTCTTACCTACCAATCGCCCCAAGGCTTCAACCCAAGTCTGGCTGGCCGATAAGTCTTGGTTTGTCCTGCTGACTCTGCAGCCGCTGATTACACTGATGTTCTCACGATGCACGGAAAGCAAGCAAGAACTCTGCACGCTGATAGATTTTCTTGGCTATGCTGTCAACACTGCCATCGGATGTCAACTACGTGCCAGCTACGGAGACCAGAAATTGCTGCGAGAATTCCTGATGACCTTCAACACCGAGGCCCTGGAATACGTCAGCCAGCGTGGACTGGATGTGCGTCGTTGCCTGTACGAGCTGAAATTGTTATGTCTCCCCCAATTTCGAGACTTTGTAAAGTACTGTCTCATTGCTCAGGGCTTGTAAATCACAGCCCCTATATTGTATCTATTGCTTTTTGTTCAAAATATATGTATTAAACTTACTTTACTCATTTTATTTCATCAGCCCTTTAGAATTTAAGAACAAGAATTAGTTGGTTGGTTGGTTGGTTGGTTGGTTGGTTGGTTGGTTGGTTGGTTGGTTGGTTGGTTGGTTGGTTGGTTGGTTGGTTGGTTGGTTGGTTGGTTGGTTGGTTGGTTGGTTGGTTCGTTACTTAGTTATAACGTAATGCCAGTAGGTGGCGTTAGTGTCGTAGTATATTACTACCCTGCAACCTGTTTAGACCTCAGTCTCTCATCAACCATGGAAGGACGAGGAACGTTCGAATGTGATCCTCGGGATGAGCACGTTCTCGACACCTGTGCCTGTCGGTGTGTTGGCTAGCGACGAAAGCCAGGGAGTAGCAACTACATCAAGATGGAGAAGGGGTGACGTCTCACCTACCCAACGCACACTCTTCCTTACACTCAGCAAACCATTCATGAACTCGCCCGTTATGGCTTCGAGTGGCGGTTTGACGGTTCCATGCTGGGTCTACTGCGGGCTGTGCATCAAGGACTGGGATGCCAACAAGTTGGTGTTCAGCGAGCATCTTAGTCAGAGCTCAGAGTACCCACTGCTAAGACATAGGGGTGTGTTGAACCTTGTCGTGGACAACCCTTACTTTGTACGACGAGGTGTGCGTCTAGTTACGATGACCAAACGCCCTAAAGACCGGGAGCTAATGAAAAATCGTAGAGCCACCTTCCCCTCTAAGTGGAACTCAGCCGTACCCATCGAGGACTTGGCACGGTATGGTTTCGTGTGGCAGGGCTTCAGTGACCTCGTCCGCTGCGACTTCTGCGAGCTCAAGGTTGAAAACTGGTACCGTGGGAGACCTGGCAGCCGTGATGCATTACTTCCTCAACCCGTCTTGTAAATTCTTCAACGGGGACATAGAGTCTCAGCACTTGAGGTGAAACATGTACCTCTCAATGTATCGTTTTGAATTCTCAGAATATATGTATTAAACCTATTATATTCTTTTTAT